>JAUMJK010001195.1:0-41086 GCA_033558105.1 Coccyzus lansbergi
CCCCCAAATGAAAAAGGAGGGGGAGGAGCTTCTCGGGACCCCCCCAAACACCTCCTGGGACCCCAAAAGCCCTTCAGGGAGCCCCCAACCCCCCCCCCTGGACCCCCCCAAAAGTGCTCTGGGAACCCCCAAAAACCCCCATGACCCCCCCCCAAGGGAACCCCAGGATCTTCCAGGACCTCCAGGACCCCCCAAGACCCCCCAGAACCTCCTCTGGGACCCCCAGAACCTTCTCTAGGACCCCAAGACCCTCCTAAGGACCCCAAGACCCTCCTAGGGACCCCAAGACCCTCCTATAGGACCCCAAGAAGCTTCTCTAGGACCCCAAGACCCTCTAGGGACCCCCCCAGAACCTTCTTTGGGACCCCAAGACCCTCCCAGAACCTTCTCTGGGACCTCAAGACCCTCCTAGGGACCCCCCAGACCCTCCTCTAGGACCCCAAGACCCTCCTAGGGACCCCCAGGACCTCCTCTAGGACCCCAAGAAGTTTCTCTAGGACCCCAAGACCCTCCTAGGGACCCCCCAGACCCTCCTCTAGGACCCCAAGACCCTCCTAGGGACTCCCCAGAACCTCCTCTGGGACCCCAAGACCTTCCTAGGGACCCCCAGAACCTCCTAGGGACCCCCAAGACCTTCCTAGGGACCCCCAGAACCTCCTCTGGGACAACCAGAACCTCCTCTGGGACCCCTAGAACCTTCTCTGGGACCAACAGAACCTTCTCCAGGACCCCAAGACCCTCCTAGGAACCCCAGAACCTTCTCTAGGACCCCAAGACCCTCCTAAGGACCCCAAGACCCTCCTAGGGACCCCCAGAACCTCCTATAGGACCCCAAGAAGCTTCTCTAGGACCCCAAGACCCTCCTAGGGACCCCGAGAACCTCCTCTGGGACCCCGAGAACCTTCTCTAGGACCCCAAGACCCTTCTAAGGACCCCAAGACCCTCCTAGGGACCCCCAGAACCTCCTCTAGGACCCCAAGATCCTCCTCTAGGACCCCCAGAGCCTCCTCTGGGACCCCCCGACCTTCCTAGGGACCCCCAGAACCTCCTCTGGGACAACCAGAACCTCCTCTGGGACCAACAGAACCTTCTCCAGGACCCCAAAACCCTCCTAGGACCCCCCAGAACCTTCTCTAGGACCCCAAGACCCTCCTAGGGACCCCCAGGACCTTCTCTGGGACCCCAAGACCCTCCTAGGGACCCCGAGAACCTCCTCTAGGACCTCCAGAACCTCCTCTAGGACCCCAAGACCCTCCTAGGGACCTCCCAGAACCTTCTCTAGGACCCCAATACCTTCCTAGGGACCCCCAAGACCCTCCTAAGGACCCCCAGAACCTCCTAGGGACCCCCCAGGACCTCCTCTAAGACCCCAAGACCCTCCTAGGGACCCCCGGAACCTTCTCTGGGACCACCAGACCCTCCTAGGGACCCCAGGAACCTCCTCTGGGACCACCAGACCCTCCTAGGGACCCCTGGAACCTTCTCTGGGACCCCCCAGAACCTCTTCCTTGAGCCCCAGAACATCCTCTGGGACCCCAAGACTCTCCTAAGGACCCCAAGACCCTCCTAGGGATGCCCAGAACCTTCTCTAGGACCCCAAGACCCTCTCTAGGACCCCAAGACCCTCCTCTAGAACCCCCTAGATGCCCCTTTAGGACCTTCTAGGCCCCCCAAGCACCCTCTAGACCCCCTGAAGCCCCTTTAGGGCCTTCTAGGACCCCCCAAAACCCTCTAGATTCCCCCCCCCCCTTCCCCAGGGTCTTCCAGGACCCTCAACAAGGCTCTGGAGGGGGCGTGGCCAGGGAACGAGGGGGGCGTGGTCACGCTCCGAGGGGGCGTGGCCTAGGCTAAGGAGTAGGAGAGCGGGAGGGGGCGTGGCCAGCGTTAAGCGGAGGGAAGGCGGGAAGGGGCGTGGCCTGGGTGAAGAGCCGGGAACAGGGAGGGGGCGTGGCTAGAGCGCCGGGGAGGCGTGGCCAGAGTTAAGCGGTAGGTGAGCGGGGAGGGGCGTGGCCTGGGTTAACAGACGGGAATCGGGGAAGGGGGCGTGGTGGCTAGAGCGGGAGGGGGCGTGGCCTCGCCGCCCGGCGGCCAATGAGAGGCCTGAGCGGACCGCGGTGGGGACTGGGCCGGAGGGGGCGTGGCCTCGAGGGCAGGAGCGGAAACAGCATGAAGTGAATGGAGGGGGAGGGGGAGAGGGGAAGGATTTTGGGGTCTTGGGGGTCACTGGGAGGAAGGGGAAGGATTCTGGGGGTCACTGGGTGATGGGGGAAGGATTCTGGGGGTCACTGGGTGTTGGAGGAAGGATTCTGGGGTCACTGGGAGTGGGGGAAGGATTCTGGGGTCACTGGGAGTGGGGGAAGGATTCTGGGGTCACTGGGAGGGGGGGAAGGATTCTATGGGGCTGAGGGGGTCAGTGGGAGGGGGAGGGAAGGATTCTGGGGGTCACTGGGTGATGAGGGGAAGGATTCTGGGTGAACTGGGAGGGGGAGGGAAGGATTCTGGGGGTTACTGGGTGATGAGGGGAAGGATTCTGGGTGAACTGGGAGGTGGGGGAAGGATTCTGGGGGTCACTGGGTGATGGGGGAAGGATTCTGGGGTCACTGGGAGGGGGGGAAGGATTCTGGGGTCACTGGGAGTGGGGGGAAGGACTCTGGGGGTCACTGGGAGTGGGGGAAGGACTCTGGGGGTCACTGGGTGTTTTGAGAAGGATTCTGGAGGTCACTGGGAGGAGGGGGAAGGATTCTCTGGTCACTGGGTGATGGGGGGAGGATTCTGGGGGTCACTGGGTGATGGGGGAAGGATTCTGGGGTCACTGGGTGATGAGGGGAAGGATTCTGGGGTCACTGGGTGTTGGGGGAAGGATTCTGGGGTCACTGGGAGGAGGGGGAAGGATTTTGGGGTCACTGGGGGGGGAAGGATTCTGGGGTCACTGGGTGATGGGGGGAGGATTCTGGGGTCACTGGGTGATGGGGGAAGGATTCTGGGGTCACTGGGAGGAGGGGGAAGGACTCTGGGGTCACTGGGAGGGGGAGGGAAGGATTCTGGGGGTCACTGGGAGTGGGGGGAAGGATTCTGGGGGTCACTGGGTGTTTTGAGAAGGATTCTGGGGGTCACTGGGAGGGGGGGAAGGATTCTGGGTGAACTGGGTGATGGGGGAAGGATTCTGGGGGTCACTGGGAGGGGGGGGAAGGATTCTGGGGTCACTGGGTGATGAGGGGAAGGATTCTGGGGTCACTGGGAGGGGGAGGGAAGGATTCTGGGGGTCACTGGGAGTGGGGGAAGGACTCTGGGGGTCACTGGGTGTTTTGAGAAGGATTCTGGGGTCACTGGGAGGAGGGGGAAGGATTCTGGGGGTCACTGGGTGATGAGGGAAGGATTCTGGGGTCACTGGGTGATGAGGGGAAGGATTCTGGGGTCACTGGGTGTTGGGGAAGGATTCTGGGGTCACTGGGAGGAGGGGGAAGGATTTTGGGGTCACTGGGGGGGGAAGGATTCTGGGGTCACTGGGTGATGAGGGGAAGGATTCTGGGGGTCACTGGGAGGAGAGGGAAGGACTCTGGGGTCACTGGGGGGAGGGGAGGATTCTGGGGGGTCCCTGAGCCCCCCCTGGTCTCCCCCATCCCCTCAGGCTGAACGTGGATGGGCTCCTGGTCTACTTCCCCTATGACTACATCTACCCCGAGCAGTTCTCCTACATGTTGGAGCTGAAGAGGACCCTGGACGCCAAGGTGAGGGATCCGGAAGGTTCTAAGGGGGATCTGGGAGGGCTGGGGTACCCCCCAGGACCCTCTTGGGGTGACGGTTTGGCTCCCGACAGGGTCATGGGGTCCTGGAGATGCCGTCCGGGACGGGCAAGACGGTGTCGCTGCTCTCGCTCATCGTCGCCTACCAGCGCGTGAGGCCCTGAGGGATCACACCCTAATGATCCCGACCCTCAGGGTCCCAGTCCCTGAGGATCTCAGCCCCAAGGGTCCCAGTCCCCGAGGGTCCCACCTTAATGGTCCCAGTCCCGAAGATCCCAGTCCCAAAGATCCCAGTCCCTGAGGGTCCCAGCCCTAACAATCCCAGTCCCTGAGGGTCCCACCCTAATGATCCTAGTCCCTGAGGGTCCCAGCCCTGAGGATCCCAGCCCTAATGACCCAGTCCTTGAGGGTCCCATTCCCCAAGGGTCCCATTCCCAAAGATCCCACCCTAACGATCCCAGTGCCAAGGATCTTGCCCTAACGATCCTGGCCCCAAGGGTCCCACCATAACGATCCCGGTCCCTGAGGGTCCCAGACCTAATGGTCCCAGTCCCTGAGGATCCAGTCCAGAGGGTCCCACCCTAATGGTCCCAGTCCCTGAGGATCCAGTCCCCAGGGTCCCACCCTAATGGTCCCAGTCCCTGAGGGTCCCAGCCCCAAGGGTCCCACCCTAATGGTCCCAGTCCCTGAGGATCCAGTCCAGAGGGTCCCACCCTAATGGTCCCAGTCCCTGAGGGTCCCAGCCCCAAGGGTCCCATCCTAATGACCCCAGTCCCCAAGGGTCCTAGTCCTGAAGGTCCCAGTCCCTGAAGGTCCCAGTCCCTGAAGGTCCCAGTCCCTGAAGGTCCCAGTCCCTGAGGGTCCCAGCCCTAACAATCCCAGTCCCTGATGGTCCCACCCTAGCGATCCCAGTCCCCGAGGGTCCCAGTCCCTGAAGGTCCCAGTCCCTGAGGGTCCCAGCCCTGAGGGTCCCACCCTAACAATCTCAGTCCCCAGGGGTCCCAATCCCAAAGATCCCAGTCCCTGAGGGTCCCAGTCCCTGAAGATCCTGGCCCCGAGGATCCCACCCTAATGGTCCCAGTCCCCAAGGGTCCCAGCCCTAACAATCCCAGCCCCAAGAGTCCCAGTCCCCGAGGGTCCCACCCTAATGACCCAGTCCCCGAGGGTCCCAGTCCCCATAGATCCCAGTCCCTGAGGGTCCCAGCCCTAACAATCCCAGTCCCCGAGGGTCCCAGTCCCAAAGATCCCAGTCCCCGAGGGTCCCAGTCCCCATAGATCCCAGTCCCTGAGGGTCCCAGTCCCAAAGATCCCAGTCCCTGAGGGTCCCAGCCCTAACAATCCCAGTCCCCGAGGGTCCCAGTCCCCATAGATCCCAGTCCCTGAGGGTCCCAGTCCCATAGATCCCAGTCCCTGAGGGTCCCAGCCCTAACAATCCCAGTCCCTGAGGGTCCCAGTCCCCATAGATCCCAGTCCCTGAGGGTCCCACCCTAATGACCCAGTCCCCGAGGGTCCCAGTCCCAAAGATCCCAGTCCCTGAGGGTCCCAGCCCTAACAATCCCAGTCCCATAGATCCCAGTCCCTGAGGGTCCCAGTCCCATAGATCCCAGTCCCTGAGGGTCCCAGTCCCATAGATCCCAGTCCCTGAGGGTCCCAGTCCCATAGATCCCAGTCCCTGAGGGTCCCAGCCCTAACAATCCCAGTCCCCGAGGGTCCCAGTCCCAAAGATCCCAGTCCCTGAGGGTCCCAGCCCTAACAATCCCAGTCCCTGAGGGTCCCAGTCCCCATAGATCCCAGTCCCTGAGGGTCCCAGTCCCAAAGATCCCAGTCCCTGAGGGTCCCAGTCCCTGAGGGTCCCAGTCCCCGAGTGTCCCAGTCCCCAAAGATCCCAGTCCCTGAGGGTCCCACCCTAATGATCCCAGTCCCTGAGGGTCCCAGTCCCAAAGATCCCGGTCCCTGAGGGTCCCAGTCCCAAAGATCCCGGTCCCTGAGGGTCCCAGTCCCAAAGATCCCGGTCCCTGAGGGTCCCAGTCCCAAAGATCCCAGTCCCCGAGGGTCCCAGTCCCCATAGATCCCAGTCCCTGAGGGTCCCAGTCCCTGAGGGTCCCAGTCCCCAAAGATCCCAGTCCCTGAGGGTCCCAGTCCCAAAGATCCCAGTCCCCGAGGGTCCCAGTCCCAAAGATCCCAGTCCCGGAAGATCCCAGCCTAAGAATCCTGGCCCCAAGGGTCCCAGCCCCAAGGATCCCACCCTAACAATCCCAGTCCCCAAGGATCCCAGTCCCCGAGGGTCCCATTCCCAGTGATCCCAGCGGATCCCAGCGTCGTTCCTCCGGGCAGGCTTGGCCGCTGGACGTCACCAAACTCATCTACTGCTCCCGGACGGTGCCGGAGATCGAGAAGGTGAGCTCCGAGCCGCAGAACCAGGCGAATCGCATACTCCAGGAGGGGAGATCGACCCTCGTGATCGAGGATCGACCCCTGGGGAGGGGAGATCGACCCCTGGGGAGGTGGATCCCGATGGAATCGAGGTTGCTTTTTTCCTCTTGGGCAGGTGGTGGAGGAGCTGCGGAAGCTGCTGGATTACTACGAGCGGGAGCTTGGGGAGAAGGTCCCCTTCCTGGGGCTGGCGCTGAGCTCGCGCAGGAACCTCTGCGTTCACCCCGAGGTGGGTTTTGGGGGGGGGGGTGTTTTTTTTGGGGGGGGGAATCCTCTGGTGACGTTTGGGGGGTTCGGACGCAGGTGTCGGCCCTTCGCTTCGGGAAGGAGGTGGACGGTCGCTGCCTCAGCCTGACGGCCTCCTACGTGCGAGCCCAGCACCAGCGCGACTCCAGCGTCCCCACCTGCCGCTTCTACCAGGTCGGACACCCCCCCCCCCCTCGAGCCCCCCAAACCCCTCGGACGCCCCCTCGATCCCAGGGAGCCCCCCCAATCCCCTCAGACGCCGCCTCAGACACCCCCTTGATCCCTCCTCGAGCCCCTCGGACGCTCCCTCAAGCCCCTCAGACACCCCCTTGATCCCCCTCAATCCCCTTGGACGCCCCCTCAAGCCCCTCAGTCCCCTCAGACACCCCCTCAAGCCCAGGGAGCCCCCACGTTCCCGTCAGACACCCCCTCAAGCCCAGGGAGCCCCCACGTTCCCCTCAGACAACCCCCTCAAGCCCCTCAATCCCCCATCGGACGCTCCCTCAATCCCTCCTTGAGCTCCTCAGACACCCCCTCAAGCCCCTCGAGCCTCCTGAGCCCCTCAGACACCCTCTTGATCCCTCCTTGAGCCCCTCGATCCCCTCTCAGACACCTCCTCGTTCCCAGGGATTCCCCCTCAGTTCCCCCTTGGACACCCCCTCGATCCCTCCTCGAGCCCCTCGGACACCCCCTTGATCTCCCCTCGGACACCCCCTCACTCCCTCCTCAAGCCCCTCAGACACCTCCTCAAGCCCCTTGAGTCCCTCGGACACCCCCTCGAGCCCCTCGGACACCCCCTTGATCTCTCCTCAATCCCCTCGGACACCCCCTCAATCCCCCCCTCAGACACCTCCTCGTTCCCAGGGATCCCCCCCGATCCCCTCGAACACCCCCCCCCGCGTCAGACACCCCCTCAAGCCCCTCGATCCCCCCCTCGAGCCCTTCGGACACCCCTCGATCCCCCCTTGATCCATCCTCAATTCCCTCGGACACCCCCTTGATCCCCCCTCAGTCCCCTCGGACACCCCCTCAAGCCCCTCGATCCCCCCTCAATCCCCCCCCAATCCCCTCAGACACCCCCTCGATCCCAGAGATTCCCCCCAATCCCCTCATTCCCAGGGGGATCCCCCTTATCCCCACTCTGAGCTTCCCAGCAGGCCCCCCTGAGCCCCCAGGGGTCCCCCTCATCCCCTTCTTCCCATCAGGATCCCCCCCCCAATCCCTTTATTCCCAGAGCTCCCTTGACCCCCTCAGTCTCTGGGGTTGCTCCCAGGGTCCCCCCCCCCCCCCCCCCCCCCCTTTTCCCTGTAATCCCCAAATCCTCTCCTCATCCCCCCCCCCTTTTTCCCGCAGGATTTCGACTCTCAGGGCCGGGAGGAGCCGCTGCCCTACGGGGTCTACAACCTGGACGACCTCAAAGCCTTCGGGCGCCGCAAGGGCTGGTGTCCCTACTTCCTCGCCCGCTACTCGGTACCGGGAGATCCGGGGATTCGGGCTCCGGGACCCGCCCCGCGAGGACGGATCGTGACGGGGGTCGGGGTGTCTCCCGGCAGGTCCTTCACGCCAACGTGGTGGTTTACAGCTACCACTACCTGCTGGACCCCAAAATCGCCGACCAGGTCTCCAAGGAGCTGGCCCGCAAAGCCGTCGTCGTCTTCGACGAGGCCCACAACATCGGTCAGGAGACGCCGCCGGGATCCCCCGGCCCTTCCCCACATCCCCCGATATCCCGTCGTCCCCACGCCCCTGCGCTCTGGGATCCCGTCACCCGAACGCCTACCCAGTCCTGGGGTCTTGACACCCTGTGATCCCATCAGCCCCTCATCCGGTCGTCCCGTGATCCCGAGAGCCTGTGACCCCAGGATCCTGATCCCCCATTATCTCGTGGTTCCGTGATCCTGACACCCTGTTATCCCATGATTCTGTGTTCCCATGATTCCGTGACCCTGATGCCCCATTACCCCATGATCCCGTTATCCTGTCGTCCCGTGATCCCAAGAGCCTGTTACCCCACGATTCCTTGATCTCGTTATCCCATCATCCCATTATCCCATGACCCCATTATCCTGTCGTCCCCTGACCCTGATGCCCCATTACCCCATGATCCCATTATCTCGTGACCCCGTTATCCTGTCGTCCCATGACCCCGAGAGCCTGTTACCCCACGATTCCTTGATCTCGTTATCCCACCGTCCCATGATCCTGATGCCTCGTTATCCCACAAACCCATTATCCCACGATCCTGACGTCTCACTATCCCGGGAACCCGTCACCCCATGATCCTGAGAGCCTGTTACCCCATGATTCCACGATCCCCTTACCCCATGATCCTGAGACCCCATTATCCATGATCCCATGACCCTGATGCCTCATTATCCCGTGATTCTGAGACCCTGTTAGTTCCATGATCCCATTATCCTCTCGTCCCATGATCCCGAGACCCTGTTACCCCACGATCCCGTGATCCCGTTATCCCATCATCCTGAGACCCCATTACCCCATGATCCCATTATCCTGTCATCCCATCATCCTGAGACCCCGTTAACCTCATTATTCCTTGATCTCGTTATCCCACGATCCCATTATCCTGTCGTCCCCTGACTCTGATGCCCTGTTACCTCATTATCCCATCATCCCATTATCCCATCATCCCATTATCCCATCATCCCATTATCCCATCATCCCATTATCCCATGATCCTGAGACCCTGTTACCTCATTATTCCTTGATCTCATTATCCCATGACCCCATTATCCCATCATCCCATGACCCTGAGACCCCATTATCCCATTAACCCTCCATCCCACGACCCTGAGACCCCATTATCCCATTAACCCTCCATCCCACGACCCTGAGACCCCATTAACCCTCCATCCCATGACCCTGAGACCCCATTATCCCATTAACCCTCGATCCCACGACCCTGAGACCCCATTATCCCATTAACCCTCTATCCCATGACCCTGAGACCCCATTATCCCATCATCCCATGACCCTGAGACCCCATTATCCCATTAACCCTCCATCCCACGACCCTGAGACCCCATTATCCCATTAACCCTCCATCCCACGACCCTGAGACCCCATTATCCCATTAACCCTCCATCCCATGACCCTGAGACCCCATTAACCCTCCATCCCACGACCCTGAGACCCCATTATCCCATTAACCCTCCATCCCATGACCCTGAGACCCCATTATCCCATTAACCCATGACCCTGAGACCCCATTATCCCATTAACCCTCCATCCCATGACCCTGAGACCCCATTATCCCATCATCCCACGACCCTGAGACCCCATTATCCCATTAACCCTCCATCCCATGACCCTGAGACCCCATTATCCCATTAACCCTCCATCCCATGACCCTGAGACCCCATTATCCCATTAACCCTCCATCCCATGACCCTGAGACCCCATGATCCCATTAACCCTCCATCCCATGACCCTGAGACCCCATTATCCCATTAACCCTCCATCCCACGACCCTGAGACCCCATTATCCCATTAACCCTCCATCCCATGACCCTGAGACCCCATTAACCCTCCATCCCATGACCCTGAGTCCCCATTATCCCATTATCCCATCATCCCACGACCCTGAGACCCCATTATCCCATTAACCCTCCATCCCATGACCCTGAGACCCCATTATCCCATCATCCCATGACCCTGAGACCCCATTATCCCATTAACCCTCCATCCCGTGACCCTGAGACCCCATTATCCCATTAACCCTCCATCCCATGACCCCATGATCCCATTAACCCTCCATCCCATGACCCTGAGACTCCATGATCCCATTAACCCTCCATCCCATGACCCTGAGACCCCATTATCCCATTAACCCTCCATCCCACGACCCTGAGACCCCATTATCCCATTAACCCTCCATCCCACGACCCTGAGACCCCATTATCCCATTAACCCTCCATCCCATGACCCTGAGACCCCATTATCCCATTAACCCTCCATCCCATGACCCTGAGTCCCCATTATCCCATTAACCCTCCATCCCATGACCCTGAGACCCCATTAACCCTCCATCCCACGACCCTGAGACCCCATTATCCCATTAACCCTCCATCCCATGACCCTGAGACCCCATTATCCCATTAACCCTCCATCCCACGACCCTGAGACCCCATTATCCCATTAACCCTCCATCCCATGACCCTGAGACCCCATTATCCCATTAACCCTTGATCCTGAGACCCCATTATCCCATTAACCCTCCATCCCATGACCCTGAGACCCCATTATCCCATTAACCCTCCATCCCACGACTCTGAGACCCCATTATCCCATTAACCCTCCATCCCACGACCCTGAGACCCCATTATCCCATTAACCCTCCATCCCACGACCCTGAGACCCCATTATCCCATTAACCCTCCATCCCATGACCCTGAGACCCCATTATCCCATTAACCCTCCATCCCATGACCCTGAGACCCCATTATCCCATTAACCCTCCATCCCATGACCCTGAGACCCCATTATCCCATTAACCCTCCATCCCACGACCCTGAGACCCCATTATCCCATCATCCCATGACCCTGAGACCCCATTAACCCTCCATCCCATGACCCTGAGACCCCATTACCCCATTAACCCTCCATCCCACGACCCTGAGACCCCATTATCCCATTAACCCTCCATCCCACGACCCTGAGACCCCATTATCCCATCATCCCATGACCCTGAGACCCCATTAACCCTCCATCCCATGACCCTGAGACCCCATTATCCCATTAACCCTCCATCCCGTGACCCTGAGACCCCATTATCCCATTAACCCTCCATCCCACGACCCTGAGACCCCATTATCCCATTAACCCTCCATCCCACGACCCTGAGACCCCATTATCCCATCATCCCATGACCCTGAGACCCCATTAACCCTCCATCCCATGACCCTGAGACCCCATTACCCCATTAACCCTCCATCCCACGACCCTGAGACCCCATTATCCCATTAACCCTCCATCCCATGACCCTGAGACCCCATTATCCCATTAACCCTCCATCCCACGACCCTGAGACCCCATTATCCCATTAACCCTCCATCCCATGACCCTGAGACCCCATTATCCCATCATCCCATGACCCTGAGTCCCCATTATCCCATTAACCCTCCATCCCATGACCCTGAGACCCCACTATCCCATTAACCCTTCATCCCATGACCCTGAGACCCCATTAACCCTCCATCCCACGACCCTGAGACCCCATTATCCCATTAACCCTCCATCCCATGACCCTGAGACCCCATTAACCCTCCATCCCATGACCCTGAGACCCCATTATCCCATTAACCCTCCATCCCACGACCCTGAGACCCCATTATCCCATTAACCCTCCATCCCATGACCCTGAGACCCCATTATCCCATTAACCCTCCATCCCACGACCCTGAGACCCCATTATCCCATTAACCCTCCATCCCACGACCCTGAGACCCCATTATCCCATCATCCCATGACCCTGAGACCCCATTAACCCTCCATCCCATGACCCTGAGACCCCATTACCCCATTAACCCTCCATCCCACGACCCTGAGACCCCATTATCCCATTAACCCTCCATCCCACGACCCTGAGACCCCATTATCCCATCATCCCATGACCCTGAGACCCCATTAACCCTCCATCCCGTGACCCTGAGACCCCATTATCCCATTAACCCTCCATCCCGTGACCCTGAGACCCCATTATCCCATTAACCCTCCATCCCACGACCCTGAGACCCCATTATCCCATTAACCCTTCATCCCATGACCCTGAGACCCCATTAACCCTTCATCCCATGACCCTGAGACCCCATTATCCCATTAACCCTCCATCCCATGACCCTGAGACCCCATTATCCCATTAACCCTCCATCCCACGACCCTGAGACCCCATTATCCCATTATCCCTCCATCCCATGACCCTGAGACCCCATTATCCCATTAACCCTCCATCCCACGACCCTGAGACCCCATTATCCCATCATCCCATGACCCTGAGACCCCATTATCCCATTAACCCTCCATCCCACGACCCTGAGACCCCATTATCCCATTAACCCTCCATCCCATGACCCTGAGACCCCATTATCCCATTAACCCTCCATCCCGTGACCCTGAGACCCCATTATCCCATTAACCCTCCATCCCATGACCCTGAGACCCCATTAACCCTCCATCCCACAACCCTGAGACCCCATTATCCCATTAACCCTCCATCCCACGACCCTGAGACCCCATTATCCCATTAACCCTCCATCCCACGACCCTGAGACCCCATTATCCCATCATCCCATGACCCTGAGACCCCATTAACCCTCCATCCCATGACCCTGAGACCCCATTATCCCATTAACCCTTGATCCTGAGACCCCGTTAGTCCCATGATCCCATTATCGTGTCTCCCCACGATCCTGAGCCCCTGTTACCCCATGATTCCCTGATCCCGTGATCATGAGATCCCGTGATCATGAGATCCCGTGATCCCTCTGGGGCTGTCCCCACCAGACAACGTGTGCATCGACTCGATGAGCGTCACCATCACGCGCCGCACGCTCGATCGCTGCCAGACCAACCTCACCGCCCTGCAGAGCACCATCCAGAGGCGCGGAGCTACTGGGAGCAACTGGGAACGGCACTGGGAGGGGCTAGGAGCGCTGGGAATGGCGCTGGGGGGGACCTGGGAGGCCTGGGAATGGGGCACTGGGAGCACAGGGGGCACTGGGAGCACAGGGGATGGAGGCCTGGCGGCACTGGGAGGCCTGGGAAGGTGTCACTCGTGGCACTGGTGGCACTGGGAGGCCTGGGAAGGTGGAACTGGTGGCGCTGGGAGGCCTGGTGGCACTGGGAGGCCTGTGGAGGTGGCACTGGTGGCACTGGGAGGCCTGGGAAGGTGGCACTGGTGGCACTGGGAGCCCTGGGAAGGTGGCACTGGGAGGCCTGGGAAGGTGGAACTGGTGGCGCTGGGAGGCCTGGTGGCACTGGGAGGCCTGTGGAGGTGGCACTGGTGGCACTGGGAGGCCTGGGAAGGTGGAACTGGTGGCACTGGGAGCCCTGGGAGGCCTAGGAATGTGGCACTGGGAGGCCTGGTGGCACTGGGAGGCCTGGGAAGGTGGAACTGGTGGCACTGGGAGCCCTGGGAGGCCTAGGAATGTGGCACTGGGAGGCCTGGTGGCACTGGGAGGCCTGGGAAGGTGGAACTGGTGGCGCTGGGAGCCCTGGGAGGCCTAGGAATGTGGCACTGGGAGGCCTGGTGGCACTGGGAGGCCTGGGAAGGTGTTACTGGTGGCACTGGGAGCCCTGGGAAGGTGGCACTGGGAGCACTAGGAGGCCTGGGCAGGTGTCCCTGGTGTGACTGGGAGCCCTGGGAACGTGTTCCTGGTGGCACTGGGAGCCCTGGGAACGTTGCCCTGGTGGCACTGGCAGCACTGGGAAGGTGGCATGGGTGTCACTGGGAGCTATGGGAGCCCTGGGAAGGTGTTGCTGGTGTCACTGGGAGGCCTGGGCAAGTGTCACTGATGTCACTGGTGGCACTGGGAGCCCTGGGTACCTTGCCCTGGTGGCACTGGGAGCACTGGGAGACCTGGGCAGGTGTCCCTGGTGTGACTGGTGGCACTGGGAGGCCTGGGAGACCTGTGAATGTGGCACTGGTGGCACTGGGAGGCCTGGGAGGCCTGGGAAGGTGGCACTGGTGGCACTGGGAGCCCTGTGAAGGTGGCACTGGGAGGTCTGGGAGCCCTGGGAACATGGCCCTGGTGGCCTGGGAGCACTGGGAGGCCTGGGAAGGTGTTACTGGTGGCACTGGGAGGCCTGGGAACATGGCCCTGGTGGCCTGGGAGGCCTGGGAATGTGGTACTGGGAGCCCTGGTGGCACTGGGAGCACAGGGGTTGGAGGCCTGGTGGCACTGGGAGCACTGGGAGGCCTGTGAAGGTGTCAGTGGTGGCACTGGGAGGCCTAGGAGCCCTGGGAAGGTGGCACTGGGAGCCCTGGGAAGGTGTCCCTGGTGGCACTGGGAGCCTTGGGCAAGTGTCACTGGTGGCACTGGTGTCACTGGGAGGCCTGGGAAGGTGTCAGTGGTGGCACTGGGAGGCCTAGGAGCCCTGGGAAGGTGGCACTGGTGGCACTGGGAGCCCTGGGAAGGTGGCACTGGTGGCACTGGGAGCCTTGGGCAAGTGTCACTGATGGCACTGGTGTCACTGGGAGGCCTGGGAAGGTGTCAGTGGTGGCACTGGGAGCCCTGGGAGGCCTGGGAAGGTGGCACTGGTGGCACTGGGAGCCCTGGGAAGGTGTCCCTGGTGGCACTGGGAGCCTTGGGCAAGTGTCACTGATGTCACTGGTGGCACTGGTGTCACTGGGAGGCCTGGGAAGGTGTCAGTGGTGGCACTGGGAGCCCTGGGAGGCCTGTGAAGGTGGCACTGGGAGCCCTGGGAGGCCTGGGAACATGGCCCTGGTGGCACTGGGAGGCCTGGGATCCCTGCGAAGGCGTCCCTGGTGGTACTGGTGTGACTGGGAGGTTGGCACTGGTGCGACTGGTGTGTGTGTGTGTCGTCGCAGGCTGAAGGAGACGGACGCCGAGCGGCTTCGTGCCGAGTACCAGCAGCTGGTGCAGGGCCTGCGCGAGGCCGGGGCCGCCAGGGACACCGACCTCTACCTCAACAACCCTGTCCTGCCTGACGCCGTCCTGCAAGGTGGGGGGGGCAGCAATTTGGGGGGACCTGAGACCTTTTGGGGGGACCCTGAGCACTTCTGTGGGGGCCCTGAGACCTTTTGGGGTGACCGCAAGCCCTTTTGGGGGGACCCTGAGACCTTTTGGGGGGACCCCGAGCACTTCTGTGGGGACCCTGAGCCCTTTTGGGGTGACCGCAAGCCCTTTTGGGGGGGCCCTGAGCACTTCTGGGGGGGCCCTGAGACCTTTTGGGGTGACCGCAAGCCCTTTTGGGGGGACCCTGGGCCCTTTTGGGGGGACCCTGAGCACTTCTGGGGGGGCCCTGAGCCCTTTTGGGGTGACCACAAGCCCTTTAGAGGGGACTCTGAGCCCTTTTGGGGGGACCCTGAGCCCTTTTGGGAGGGCCCTGAGCCCTTTTGGGGGGACCACAAGCCCTTTAGAGGGGACTCTGAGCCCTTTTGGGGGGACCCTGAGCACTTCTGTGGGGGCCCTGAGCCCTTTAGAGGGGACTCTGAGCCCTTTTGGGGGGACCCCGAGCACTTCTGTGGGGCCCTGAGCCCTTTTGGGGTGACCGCAAGCCCTTTTGGGGGAGCCCTGAGCCCTTTTGGGGGGACCCTGAGCACTTCTGGGGGAACCCTGAGCCCTTTGGGGGAGGCCACAAGCCCTTTGGCCCTGAGCGCTTCTGGGGGACCCTGAGGCCTTTTAGAGGGACAACAGCCCTTTTGTGGGGACCCTGAGCACTTTTGGGGGAGCCCTGAGCTCTTTGGGGGAGCCCTGAGCCCTTTTAGAGGTATCACCAGCCCTTTTTGGGGGGACCCTGAGCACTTCTGTGGGGCCCTGAGACCTTTTAGAGGGACAACAGGCCCTTTTGGGGGGACCCTGAGCCCTTTTGGGGGGACCCTGAGCACTTCTGTGGGGGCCCTGAGACCTTTTGGGGTGACCACAAGCCCTTTAGAGGGGACTCTGAGCCCTTTTGGGGGGACCCTGAGCACTTCTGTGGGGGCCCTGAGACCTTTAGAGGGGACCCTGAGCCCTTTTGGGGTGACCCTGAGCCCTTTTGGGGTGACCGCAAGCCCTTTTGGGGGGGCCCTGAGACCTTTTGGGGGGACCCTGAGCACTTCTGTGGGGCCCTGAGACCTTTTAGAGGGACAACAGGCCCTTTGGGGGGGACCCTGAGCCCTTTTAGAGGGACAACAACCCTTCTGGGGGGACCCTGAGCCCTTCTGGGGGAGCCCTGAGCTCCTTATGGGGGGTCACAAGCCCTCTGGGGGAGCCCTGAGCACTTCTTGGGGAGCCCTGAGCTCTTTTGGGGGGACCCTGAGCCCTTCTGGGGGGCCCTGAGGCCTTTTAGAGGGACAACAGGCCCTTTGGGGGACCCTGAGCCCTTTAGGGGAGGCCACAAGCCCTTTGGGGGGGAACCTGAGCTCTTCTGGGGTGCCCTGAGTCCCCCCCTTTTACCCAGAGGCCGTTCCCTGGGGTGGTTTTGGGGTCCCTGAGGGCTTTAGGGGCTCCCTCAGTGGCATTTTGGGGCTCCCTCAGTGGGATTTTGAGATCCCTGAGTGGGATTTTGAGGTCCCTGAGTGGGATTTGAGATCCTTGGGTGGGATTTTGGGCTCCCTGGGTGGGTTTTTGGGGTCCCTGAGTGGATTTTGGGCTCCCTCAGTGGGTTTTGGGGGTCCCTGAGTGGGATTTTGAGATCCTTGGGTGGGACTTGAGCTCCCTGAGTGGGATTTTGGGCTCCCTGAGTGGGATTTGGAGTCCCTGGGTGGGTTTTGGGGTCCCTCGGTGGGATTTTGAGATCCTTGGGTGGGCCTTGAGCTCCTCGAGTGGGTTTTTGGGCTCCCTCAGTGGGTTTTGGGGCTCCCTGAGTGGGTCTGGGGATCTCTTGAGTGGGATTTGGAGTCCCTGGGTGAGTTTTTGGGGTCCCTGAGTGGATTTTGGGATCCCTCAGTAGGATTTTGGGATCCTTGGGTGGGACTTGAGTTCCCCGAGTGGGGTTTTGGGCTCCCTGAGTGGGATTTACGATCCTCGAGTGGGTTTTTGGGGTCCCCGAGTGGGATTTGGGGTCCCTGGATGTATTTTGGGGTCCCCGGATGTATTTTGGGGTCCCCCCCTGACCCTTTTTCCCCCCCAGAGGCCGTTCCCTGAGGGCTTTTGGGATCCCTCAGTGGGATTTGAGATCCTTGGGTTGGGATTTGGAGTCCCTGAGTGGGATTTGAGATCCTTGGGTTGGGATTTGGAGTCCCTGAGTGGGATTTGAGATCCTTGGGTTGGGATTTGGAGTCCCCTGAGTGGGATTTGAGATCCTTGGGTTGGATTTGGAGTCCCCTGAGTGGGATTTGAGATCCTTGGGTTGGATTTGAGATCCTTGGGTGGGATTTGAGATCCTTGGGTTGGATTTGGAGTCCCCTGAGTGGGATTTGAGATCCTTGGGTGGGATTTGGAGTCCCCTGAGTGGGATTTGAGATCCTTGGGTTGGATTTGAGATCCTTGGGTTGGATTTGGAGTCCCTGAGTGGGATTTGAGATCCTTGGGTTGGATTTGGAGTCCCCTGAGTGGGATTTGAGATCCTTGGGTTGGATTTGAGATCCTTGGGTTGGATTTGGAGTCCCCTGAGTGGGATTTGAGATCCTTGGGTTGGATTTGGAGTCCCCTGAGTGGGATTTGAGATCCTTGGGTGGGACTTGAGATCCCTGGGTGTGTTTTTGGGCTCCCTGGGTGTGTTTTTGGGCTCCCTGGGTGCATTTCGGGGTCCCCCCTGCCCCCCTTTTTTTTTTTCCTTCCTTCCCCCTCCCAGAGGCGGTTCCGGGGAGCATCCGCACGGCCGAGCACTTTGTGGGGTTCCTGCGGCGGCTGCTGTCCTACCTGCGGGCTCGGGTGCGAGGGCCCCGCGTCCTCCAGGAGAGCCCCCCAGCCTTCCTCAAGGACCTCCACCAGCGCGTCTGCATCGACCGCAAGCCCCTACGGTCCGGGGGGGGGGGGACACCCCAAAACCTGAGGGACACCCCCGCTTCGGCCTCTGTCCACCCCCTTTGGCCTCTATCTCCCCCTCTTTGGCTTCTGTCTCCCCCTTTGGCCTCTATCATCTCCCCCTTTGGCTTCTATCTCCCCCTTTGGCCTCTGTCTCCCCTTTCGGCCTCTGTCTCCTCCTATGGTTGATGTGGGGGACACCCCCAAAGCTGAGGGACACCCCCCAAGGGCTGAGGGACACCCCCACTTCGGCCTCTGTCTCCCCCTCTTTGGCTTCTATCTCCCCCTCTTTGGCTTCTATCTCCTCCTTTGGCCTCTGTCATCTCCCCCTTTGGCTTCTATGTCCCCCTTTGGCCTCTGTCTCCCCCTTTGGCCTCTATCTCCTCCTATAGTTGATGTGGGGGACACCCCCAAAGCTGAGGGACACCCCCACTTCGGCCTCTGTCTCCCCCTTTAGGCCTCTGTCCCCCCTTTAGGCCTCTGTCTCTCCCTCTTTGGCTTCTATCTCCCCCTTTGGCTTCTATCTCCTCCTTTGGCTTCTATCTCCTCCTTTGGCCTCTGTTTCTCCCCCTTTGACCTCTATCTCCTCCTATGGTTGATGTGGGGGACACCCCCAAAGCTGAGGGGACACCCCAAGGGCTGAGGGACACCCCCACTTCAGCCTCTGTCTCCCCCTTTGGCTTCTATCTCCCCCTCTTTGGCTTCTATCTCCCCCTTTGGCCTCTGTCATCTCCCCCTTTGGCTTCTATCTCCTCCTATAGTTGATGTGGGGGACACCCCCAAAGCTGAGGGACACCCCCCAAGGGCTGAGGGACACCCCCACTTCGGCCTCTGTCCCCCCCTTTAGCCTCTATCCCCCCCTTTGGCCTCTACCTCCCACTTCTTTTCCTTATTCCCCTGTCCCCAGAAGCCCTAAAGGGGTTTCAGGGGTCCTAGAAGGTTCTTGGGGGTCCTAGAAAGACCTAAAAGGGTTTCAGGGGGTCCAGAGGGTTCTTGGGGGTCCTAGAAGGGTCCCAGAAGGTTCTTGGGGGTCCCAGAAGGGCCTAAAAGGGTTTCAGGGGGTCCAGAGGATTCTCGGGAGTCCTAGAAGGACCTGAAAGGGGTTCAGGGGGTTCTAGGAGGTTCTTGGGGGTCCCAGAAGGACCTAAAAGGGGTTTCAGGGGGTCCAGAAGGTTCTTGGGGGTCCTAGAAGGGTCCTAGAAGGACCTAAAGGAGTCCCAGGGGGTTCTAGAAGATTTCTGGGGGTCCTAGAAGGGTCCCAGAAGGTTCTTGGGGATCCTAGAAAGCCCTAAAGGGGTCCCAGGGGGTTCTAGGATGTTCTTGGAGGTCCCAGAAGGACCTAAAGTGCATCCAGGGGGTTCTAGAATGTTCTTGGGGTCCTAGAAAGCCTCTGAAGGGGTTTCGGGGCTTCTAGGATGTTCTTGGGGGTCCCAGAAGGCCCTAAAGGGCTCACAGGGTGGTCTAGAAGGTTCTTGGGGGTCCTAGAAGGACCTAAAAGGGGTTTCAGGGCTTCTAGGGTGTACTTGGGGGTCCCAGAAGGACCTAAAAGGGTTTCAGGGGGTCCAGAGGGTTCTTGGGGGTTCTAGAAGTGTCTTAAGGGGTTTCAGGGGGTCTAGAAGGTTCTTGGGGGTCCAAGAATGGTCCTAGAAGGCCCTAAAGAGGTTTCAGGGGTTCCAGAGGGTTCTTGGGGTCCCAGAAGGACCTAAAGGGGTTTCAGGGCTTTTCGGATGTTCTTGGAGGTCCTAGAAGGATCTAAAGGGGTTTCAGGGGCTCTGGGATGTTCTTGGGGGTCCTAGAAGGACCTAAAAGGGTTCCAGGGGGTCCAGAGGGTTCTTGGGGGTCCTAGAAGGCCCTAAAGGGGTCTCGGGGGCTTCTATAACGTTCTGGGGGTCCCAGAAGGACCTAAAAGGGGTTTCAGGGGGTCCAGAGGGTTCTTGGGGGTCCTAGAAGGGTCTCAGTGACTTCTAGAGTGTTCTTGGGGGTCCTAGAAGGTCCCTAAAGGGGTCTGAGGGGGGGTCCCCCCACCTCTCTGACCCCCCGTGCCCCCCAGGTTCTGCGCGGAGCGGCTGCAGTCGCTGCTGCGGACGCTGGAGGTGTCGACCGTCGCCGACTTCTCGCCCCTCGTCCTCATCGCCACCTTCGCCACCCTCGTCAGCACCTACAGCCGAGGTGGGGGGGTCCCTGTCAGGGAGGGGGGGGCTTATCAGGGAGGGGAGGGGCTTATCAGGGAGGGGGGCACAGAATCCCCTTATCAGTGAAGGGGGAGCCCTTATCAGTGAAGGGGGAGCCCTTATCAGTGAGGGGAAGGGGTACAGGGTCACCTTATCAATAAGGGGGAGCCCTTATCAGTGAGGGGAGGGGGCACAGGGTCACCTTATCAATAAGGGGGAGACCTTATCAGTGAGGGGAGGGGGCACAGGGTCACCTTATCAGTGAAGGGGGAGCCCTTATCAGTGAGGAGAAGGGGTACAGGGTCACCTTATCAATAAGGGGGAGCCCTTATCAGTGAGGGGAGGGGGCACAGGGTCACCTTATCAATAAGGGGGAGACCTTATCCGTGAGGGGAGGGGTCACAGGGTCACCTTATCAGTGAAGGGGGAGCCCTTATCAGTGAGGGGAGGGGTCACAGGGTCACCTTATCAATAAGGGGGAGACCTTATCAGTGAGGGGAGGGGGCACAGGGTCACCTTATCAGTGAAGGGGGAGCCCTTATCAGTGAGGGGAGGGGGCACAGGGTCACCTTATCAATAAGGGGGAGCCCTTATCAGTGAGGGGAGGGGGCACAGGGTCCCCTTATCAGTGAAGGGGGAGCCCTTATCAGTGAGGGGAAGGGGTACAGGGTCACCTTATCAATAAGGGGGAGACCATATCAGTGAGGGGAGGGGGCACAGGGTCACCTTATCAATAAGGGGGAGCCCTTATCAGTGAGGGGAGGGGGCACAGGGTCACCTTATCAATAAGGGGGAGCCCTTATCAGTGAGGGGAGGGGGCACAGGGTCACCTTATCAATAAGGGGGAGACCTTATCAGTGAGGGGAGGGGGCACAGGGTCACCTTATCAATAAGGGGGAGACCTTACCAGTGAGGGGAGGGGGGTCACAGGGTCCCCTTATCATGTCGCTGTCCTCCCCCCTCTCAGGTTTCACCATCATCATCGAACCCTTTGATGAGAGAAACCCCAATGTCCCCAACCCCATCCTGCACTTCAGGTGACACTTGGTTGGGGGCACGTGGGGGACATGGGGGGGGCCGTGGGGGGGACATGGGGGCCGTGGGGGGGACATGGGGGGGACCTGAGGGACATGGAGAGGGATATGGGGGACCTGGGGGGGACATGGGGGGGATATGGGGACACGGAGGGGAGATGGGGGGGACCTGAGGGACATAGAGGGGGCAGAGGAGGGACATGGGGGGGGACACGGGGTAGACCTGAGGGACGTGGCAGGAGGACATGGGGGGGGACAGGGGGGGCACATGGAGGGGGGTGTGGGGACAGAGGGGGGACATGGGGGAGACCTGGGGGACGGGGGGGGACATGGGGGACCTGGGGGGGACATGGGGGAGACCTGGGGGGGACATGGGGACACAGTGGGGACATGGGGAGGATTTGGGGGAGGCCTGAGGGACATGGAGGGAGACATGGGGGAGACCTGAGGGACGGGGGGGGACATGGGGGAGACCTGAGGGACATGGGGGGGACATGGGGGGGACCTGAGGGACATGGAGGGAGACATGGGGGAGACCTGAGGGACATGGGGGTGACATGGGGGGGACCTGAGGGACATGGGGGGGACATGGGGGGGACCTGAGGGACATGGAGGGAGGACATGGTGGGGACATGGGGGGGACCTGAGGGACATGGGGGGGGATTTGGGGACACAGTGGAGACATGGGGGGGTACCTGAGGGACGTGGAGGGGGACATTGCGGGGGGCAGGGGGACACGGAGGGGACAGGAGGACATGGAGGGGGGGACATGGGGGGGACCTGAGGGGCATGGGGGGGACATGGGGGACCTGGGGGGGACTTGGGGTAGGCCTGAGGGACATGGAGGGAGACATGGGGGGTACATGGGGGACCTGGGAAGGACATGGGGACATGGAGGGGGATATGGGGGACCTGGGGGGGGGGCATGGGGACGCAGTGGGGACATGGAGGGGACATGGGGAGGACATGAGGACACGGGGGGGACACAAGGACAAAGGAGGAAACATGGAGGGGGGTATGGGGCCAGAGGGGGGAACATGGGGGGGACCTGAGGGACATGGAGGGGGATATGGGGACACTGGGGGGACATGGAGGGGGATATGGGGACACAAGGGGGGACATGGGGGGGACCTGAGGGACATGGAGGGGGATATGGGGACAAGGGGGGACATGGAGGGGGATATGGGGACACTGGGGGGACATGGGGGGGACCTGAGTGACATGGAGGGAGGACATGGGGGGGGACAAGGGGACATGGAGGGGGATATGGGGACGTGGAGGGGACACGGGGGGGACCTGAGGGACATGGAGGAGGGTATGGTGGGGACATGGGAGGGCCGTGGGGACATGGAGGGGGATGTGGGGACAGAGGGACATGGTGGGGACATGGGGGACACAGGGGGGACATGGGGGAGACCTGAGGGACATGGAAGGGAGTATGGGGGGGGCATGGGAGGGACCTGGGGGGGACCTGAGGGACATGGTGGGGGACATGGGAGGGACATGGAGGGGGACATGGGCGGGACCTGAGGGATATGGGGGGGACATAGGGGACCTGGGAGGGCCGTGGGGACATGGAGGGGGATGTGGGGACAGAGGGGGGACACGGGGGGTACCTGGGGGACACGGGGGGACATGGAGGGGGATGTGGGGACACAGAGGAGGACGTGGAGGGGACACGGGTCGGGGGGGGGGGAAATGGGGAGGGGACAGGGGCACAGGACACTGGGGGTAGACCTGAGGGACACGGGGGGGTCAGGGAGACACAGGGGGACATGCGGTGTGCGGGAGGGACACCGGGGAGGACCTGGAGGGGACACTGTGGGGGGAGTGATGTGGGAGAGGGACAGAGGAGGGACGTAGGGGACTTCAGGAGGGATGGGGGACACTGGGGGTGGCCCCGGGAGGCCCGAGGCCACCTGGGGGCCACCTGTGTCCCCTCGTCCCCAGCTGCATGGACCCCTCCATCGCCATCAAACCCGTCTTCGAGCGCTTCCAGTCGGTCATCATCACCTCGGGGGTGCGGCCACTAACCCCCCCCCCCCCTTTCCGTGTCCCCAATGTCCCCAACGTCTCCCCGGTGGCCCTGACGTCCCCGATGTCCCCACAGACCCTGTCGCCGCTGGACATGTACCCCAAAATCCTGGATTTCCGCCCCGTTACCATGGCGACCTTCACCATGACGCTGGCTCGGACCTGCTTGTGCCCCATGGTGAGGGGACAAACCCCCCAAAAAAACGTCCCCGAGGTCCCCCCCCCCCCAACCTCTTGGGGGGGGGACCTCGGGGACCCCTCAAGGCTTGGGGGGTCTCCCCGATGTCACCGAGTGTGTCCCCAACCCAGATCGTGGGTCGCGGCAACGACCAAGTGGCCATCACCTCCAAGTTCGAGTCGCGCGAGGACATCGGTGAGAGGGGGACGTTGGGGGACACCCCTGTGGAGTCCCCCAGGGTCCTAGTGTCCCCATTGGCCGTGTCCCTGTGGTCCTGGGGGTGTCCCCGTAGTGTCCACAGTGTCCTTACTCTTGAGGGGGGGGGGGGGGGGTGACTCTGGGGTGTCCCCCTGGTGTGACTGAGGTGTCCCCATGTGACTCTGGGCTGTCCCCGTGTGACTCTGGGATGTGACTCTGGGGTGTCCCCTTGTCCCTGTGTGACTCTGGGGTGTCCCCATGTGACTCTGGGGTGTCCTTGTGTCCCCATGTGACTCTGGGCTGTCCCCATGTGACTCTGGGATGTGACTCTGGGGTGTCCCCATGTGACTCTGGGGTGTCCCTGTGTCCCCATGTGACTCTGGGGTGTCCCCCTGGGCTGTCCCTGTGTCCCCATGTGACTCTGGGGTGTCCCCCTGGGCTCTCCCTGTGTCCCCATGCAACTCTGGGGTGTCCCTGTGTCCCCCTGGTGTGACTGGGGTGTCCCCATGTGACTCTGGGCTGTGACTCTGGGGTGTCCCTGTGTCCCCATGTGTGACTCTGGGCTGTCCCCATGTCCCAGTGTGACTCTGGGCTGTCCCCCTGGTGTGACTGAGGTGTCCCCAATGTCCCTGTGTGTGACTCTGGGCTGTCCCCATGTCCCAGTGTGACTCTGGGCTGTCCCCCTGGTGTGACTGAGGTGTCCCCAATGTCCCTGTGTGTGACTCTGGGCTGTCCCCATGTCCCCATGTGACTCTGAGGTGTCCCCAATGTCCCCATGTGTGACTCTGGGCTGTCCCCATGTGACTGAGGTGTCCCCATGTCCCCATGTGTGACTCTGAGGTGTCCCCAATGTCCCCGTGTGTGACTCTGGGCTGTCCCCATGTCCCCATGTGACTCTGAGGTGTCCCCAATGTCCCCGTGTGTGACTCTGGGCTGTCCCCCCCAAGCTGTTCTTCGCAACCTGGGAGCTCTGCTGCTGGCCCTGTCGGCCGTGGTCCCCGACGGCCTCGTCGCCTTCTTCACCAGCTACGGCCACCTGGAGGCCACCGTGGCCGCCTGGTACGAGCAGGTCAGACCCACGGCCGCCCCACGGCTGCCCCACAACCGCCCCACGGCCGCCCCACGGCCGCCCCACGGCCGCCCCACACCCTCCTCACCCCAACCAGGGCATCTTGGAGAACATCCAACGCAACAAACTCATCTTCATCGAGACCCAAGATAGTGCCGAGACCAGTGTTGCCCTCGAGAAGTACCAGGAGGTACTGGGAGCACTGGGAGGGGGAAGCCGGGAGCACTGGGAGCACTGGGAGGGGTGTCCCTGAGCCCTCTGGCCCCCCCCCAGGCCTGCGAGAACGGCCGCGGAGCCATCCTCCTCTCCGTCGCCCGCGGGAAAGTGTCCGAAGGCATCGATTTCGGTGAGAGGGACACGAGGGACAGGGTTGGGGACGTGAAGGGACGTTGGGGACGCGAAGGGATGTGGCCGAGTCCCTGTCCCATTGTCCCTCTGTCCCCTCCCCAGTTCATCACTATGGTCGAGCGGTTGTCATGTTTGGGGTTCCCTATGTCTACACCCAGAGCCGGATCCTGAAGGTGTGGGGCAGCCGGGGGGCTGGGGAGGGTTGGGAGGTGGGGGGGAAATCTGTGGGGCAGGAGGGGGATCTGTGGGGCACCAGGAGATCCGTGGGGTGCCCAGGGGTTGGATCTGTGGGGCAGGAGGGGGATCTGTGGGGCACCAGGAGATCCGTGGGGTGCCCAGGGGTTGGATCTGTGGGGCACCAGGGGGATCCGTGGGGTGTCCAGGGGGATCTGTGGGGCAGGAGGGGGATCTATCAGGCAGGAGAGGGATCTATGGGGTGCCCAGGGGGCTCAGTGGGGCTCCCAGAGGATCCGTGGGGTGTCCAGGGGGATCTGTGGGGCACCAGGGGATGTGTGGAGCGTCCAGGGGGATCTATGGGGCAGGAGGGGGATCTGTGAGGTGTCCAAGGGCATCTGTGGGGCACCCAGGGGGATCTAGGGGGTGTCCAGGGGGATGTGTGGGGCACCCAGAGGGATCTGTGGGGTGCCCAGGGGGATCCATGAGGCAGGAGGGGGATTTGTGGGGCAGGAGGGGATGTGTGGGGTGTCCAGGGGGATCTGTGGGGCACCCGGTGGGGGGGGGGGGGTGTCCATGAGGGGATCCATGAGGCATGAGGGGATCTGTGGGGCACCAGGGGATGTGTGGGGTGCCCAGGGGGATCCATAAGGCAGAAGGGGATGTGTGGGGTGCCCAGATCATCCATAGGGTCCCCAGGGGGATCCGTGGGGTGCCCAGGGGGGATCTGTGGGGGACCCAGGGGGATCCGTGGGGCACCAGGGGATGTGTGGGGTGCCCAGGGGGATCTGTGGGGATCTGTGGAGCACCAGGGGAATCTGTGGGGCACCCATGGGATCTGTGGGGTGCCCAGTGGGATCTGTGGAGCACCAGGGGATGTGTGGGGTGCCCTGGGGATGTGTGGGGTGCCCAGGGGGATCCATGGGGCACGAGGGGATCCATAAGGCAGAAGGGGATGTGTGGGGTGCCCAGATGATCCATAGGGTCCCCAGGGGGCTCAGTGGGGCACCCGAGGGGATCTGTGGGGCACCCGAGGGGATCTGTGGGGAGCCCAGGAGATGTGTGGGGCGCTAGGAGATCCACGGGGCATGAGGCACCAAGGGGTCCGTGGGGTGCCCAGGGGATCCGTGGGGCAGCTGGGGATCTGTGGGGCTCCCAGGGGCATCCGTGAGGCACCAGGGGATTTGTGTGGGGCCCGGAGGTAGCCGTGGGGCACCCAGGGGGATCTGTGGGGCGCCCAGGGGGATCCGTGGGGTTCCCGGAGGACCCATGGGGCACCCAGGGGGATCTGTGGGGTGCCCAGGGGGATCTATGGGGCACCCAGAGGGGATTCATGAGGCACTGGATGATCTGTGAGGCGCCCAGGGGGATCCGTGAGGTTCACAGGGGGATCCGTGGGGTGCCCAGGGGGATCTATGGGGTGCCCAGGGGGCTCAGTGGGGCACCCAGGAGGATCTGTGGGGCACCCAGAGGGGATTCATGAGGCACTGGATGATCTGTGGGGTGCCCAGGGGGATCCGTGGGGCTCAGTGGAGCACCCAGGGGGATCTGTGGGGACCCAGGGGGATCTGTGGGGTCCACAAGGGGATCCGTGGGGCACCCAGAGGGATCTGTGGGGTGTCCAGGGGGATCCGTGGGGTGTCCAGGGTGGGGGGATCTGTGGGGCACTAGGGGATCCATGGAGTGCCCAAGGGGATGTGTGGGGCACCCAGGGGGATCTAAGGGGTGCCCGGGAGGGGTCTGTGGGGTGTCCAGGGGGATCTGTGGGACATGAGGGGATACGTGGGGTGTTCAGGGGGATGTGTGGGGCACCCAAGGGGATGTGTGAGGCATGAGGGGATCCATAGGGCACAAGGGGATGTGTGGGGTGCCCAGATGATCCATAGGGTCCCCAGGGGGCTCAATGGGGCACCCAGGGGGATCCGTGGGGTTCCCAGTGGATCTGTGGGGCACCCAGGGGGATCTATGGGATTCAGAGGAGCACCCAGGGGGATCTATGGGGCTCCCAGAGGATCCATGGGGCACCCAGGGGGCTCAGTGGGGCACCCAGGGGGATCTGTGGGGTTCCCAGGGGGATCTATGGGGCTCCCAGAGGCTCCGTGGGGTTCCCAGGAGGATCTATGGGGTTCCCAGAGGCTCCGTGGGGTTCCCAGGGGGATCTGTGGGGCTCCGTGGGGTTCGGTGAGTGTCCCCCCGGCTGCCCCCGAGGCTGCCCCCCCCAGGCTCGGCTGCAGTTCCTCCGCGACCAGTTCCAGATCCGGGAGAACGACTTCTTGGCCTTCGACGCCATGAGACACGCAGCTCAGTGCGTGGGGAGGGCCCTCAGGGGCAAGGCCGACTACGGCCTCATGGTCTTCGCCGACAAGGTGGGGTTCGGGGTTCGGGACACCCACGATCCAAGATTTGGGGTTTGGGGGGAGACTCTACAGGCTCCTCAGGGCTCCCCAGATCCAACCTTTTGGCTCCTGGAGCTCAAGCTTTGGGCTCTTGAGAGGCCTGTGGGATCCTCAGGGCTCTCAGGATCCAAAATGTTGGTCCTTGGGATCCAAGATTTGGGATTTGGGGGAACTATGGGATCCCAGGATCCAAGATTTGGGGTTTGGAGGAGACTACAGGCTCCTCAGGGCTCCCCAGATCCAACCTTTTGGCTCCTGGAGCTCAAGCTTTGGGCTCTTGAGAGGCCTGTGGGATCCTCAGGGATCCCTGGATCCAAACTTTTCGTCCTTTAGGAACCAAGGTTTGGGATTTGAGGCCTGGGAAGGGTCATCAGGGCTCTGAGGATCCAAGATTTGGGGTTTGGGGGAGACTACAGGCTCCTCAGATCTAAGATTTTGGCTCCTGGAGCTCAAGCTTTGGGCTCTTGAGAGGCCTGTGGGATCCTCGGGGCTCTCAGGATCCAAAATGTTGGTCCTTGGGATCCAAGATTTGGGATTTGGGGGAACTATGGGATCCCAGGATCCAAGATTTGGGGTTTGGGGGAACTACAGGCTCCTCAGGGCTCCCCAGATCCAAGCTTTGGGCTCTTGAGAGGCCTGTGGGATCCTCAGAGCTCCCTGGATCCAAATTTTTGGTCCTTGGGATCCAAGATTTGGGATTTGGGGGAACTATGGGATCCCAGGATCCAAGATTTGGGGTTTGGGGGAAACTACAGGCTCCTCAGGGCTCCCCAGATCCAACCTTTTGGCTCCTGGAGCTCAAGCTTTGGGCTCTTGAGAGGCCTGTGGGATCCTCAGGGATCCCTGGATCCAAACTTTTCGTCCTTTAGGAACCAAGGTTTGAGATTTGAGGCCTGGGAAGGGTCATCAGGGCTCTCAGGATCCAAGATTTGGGGTTTGGGGAAGACTACAGGCTCCTCAGATCTAAGATTTTGGCTCCTGGAGCTCAAGCTTTGGGCTCTTGAGAGGCCTGTGGGATCCTCAGGGCTCTCAGGATCCAAAATGTTGGTCCTTGGGATCCAAGATTTGGGATTTGGGGGAACTATGGGATCCCAGGATCCAAGATTTGGGGCTTGGGGAAACTACAGGCTCCTCAGAGCTCCCAGAATCCAAAATGTTGGTCCTTTAGGAACCAAGATTTGGGGTTTGAGGCCTGGGAAGGGTCTTCAGGGCTCTCAGGATCCAAGATTTGGGGTTTGGGGAAACTACAGGCTCCTTAGGGCTCCCCAGATCCAACCTTTTGGCTCCTGGAGCTCAAGCTTTGGGCTCTTGAGAGGCCTGTGGGATCCTCGGGGCTCTCAGGATCCAAAATGTTGGTCCTTGGGATCCAAGATTTGGGATTTGGGGGAACTATGGGATCCCAGGATCCAAGATTTGGGGTTTTGGGGAGACTACAGGCTCCTCAGGGCTCCCCAGATCCAAGCTTTGGGCTCTTGGGAGGCCTATGGCATCCTCAGAGCTCCCTGGATCCAAATTTTTGGTCCTTGGGATCCAAGATTTGGGATTTGAGGGAACTATGGGATCCCAAGATCCAAGATTTGGGGTTTTGGAGGAGACTACAGGCTCCTCAGGGCTCCCCAGATCCAAGCTTTGGGCTCTTGGGAGGCCTGTGGCATCCTCAGGGCTCCCTGGATCCAAACTGTTGGCTCTTGGGATCCAAGCTTTGGGGTTTGGGGGTTCGAGGGGGTCCTGGGAGCTCCGAGGATCCAATCTTTGGGGTGTTGGGGTGCCCCCCCCCCCCTCAGCGCTTCGCTCGGGCGGACAAGAGGGGGAAGCTGCCGCGCTGGATCCAGGACCACTTGACCGACTCCAACCTCAACCTGACGGTGGACGAGGCCGTCCAGGTGGCCAAGTTCTTCCTCCGCCAGATGGCTCAGCCCTTCCGACAGGTAACTGGGGGGTCCCACGTAGGTCCCGGGGGGCTCTAGAGGCCCTGGATGGGTCCTAGGGGTCCCTTGAATGATCTGGGGGTCCCTAGGTAGGTCCTGGGGGGCTCTAGAGGCCCTGGATGGGTCTTGGGGGGTCCCTCGAGTGATCTGGGGGGTCCCAGGTAGGTCCTGGGGGGCTCTAGAGGCCCTGGATGGGTCCTGGGGGTCCCTTGAATGATCTGGGGGGTCCTAGGTAGGTCCTGGGGGTCCCTCAAGTAATCTGGGGGTCCCTAGGTAGGTCCTGGGGGGCTCTAGAGGCCCTGGATGGGTCTTGGGGGTCCCTTGAATGATCTGGGGGGTCCTAGGTAGGTCCTGGGGGGTCCCTCGAGTGATCTGGGGGGTCCTAGGTAGGTCCTGGGGGGCTCTAGAGGCCCTAGGTAGGTCCTTGGGTGTCCCTAAAAGGTAAAGGAGGTCCTGGGGGGGTCCTTGGGGTCCCTAAAGGGGTCTTGGGGGTCTTTATAGGGGTCCTGGGGGGTCCCTAAAAGGTTAATGAGGTCCTGAAAGGTTAAGGAGGCCTTAGGTGGGTCCTTGGGGTCCCTAAAGGGGTCCTGGGGGGGGTCCCTAAAAGGTTAAGGAGGTCCTGAGGAGTCTTTGGGGTCTTTATAGAGGTCCTGGGGGGTCCCTAAGGGGTCTTGGGGGTCCCTAAGGGGTCTTGGGGGTCTTTATAGGGGTCCCGGGGGTCCCTAAAAGGTTAAGGAGGTCCTTGGGTTCCCTAAAGGGGTCTTGGGGTCTTTATAGGGGTCCTGAGGGGGTCCCTAAAAGGTTAAGGAGGTCCTGGGGGAGGTCCTTGGGGTCCCTAAGGGGTCCTGGGGGGGGGGGGGTCCCTAAAAGGTTAATGAGGTCCTGGGGGTCCCTAAAGGGGTCTTGGAGGTCCCTAAATGTTTAATGAGGTTCTGGGGGGGGGGGGGTGTCCCTAAAAGGTTAAGGAGGTCCTGGGGGGACCCTAAGGGGTCTTGGGGGTCCCTAAAGGGGCTCTGGGAGTCTTTATAGGGGTCAGGGGGGTCCCTAAAGGGGTCTTGGGGGTCCCTAAATTGATCCTTGGGGCTCTGGGGGTCTTTATAGGGGGTCCCTAAAAGGTTTGGGAGGTTCTGGGGGGTCCCTAAGTGGTCCTGGGGGTCCCTAAAAGGTTAATGAGGTCCTGGGGGGGTCCCTGGGGTCCCTATAGAGGCTCTGGGGGTCCCTAAGGGGTCTTGGGGTCTTTATAGGGGCCCTGGGGGGTCCCTAAAAGGTTTGGGAGGGTCTGGGGGGTCCCTAAGTGGTCCTGGGGGGTCCCTAAACTGATCCTTGGGGCTCTGGGGGGGTCCCCAAAGGGTTAAGGAGGCCCTAAGTGGATCCTTGGGGTCCTGAGGGTCCCTCAGTTGATCCTTGGGGGTCCTAGAAGGGGCTTGGGAGCCTCCTAAATGATGCTGGAGGGGTCCTGGGGGGGTTCCCAGTGCGTCCCAGTGGGTCCCAGTTGGTCCCAGTTGCCGCGGTGGTCGCAGGAGGACCAGCTGGGGCTGTCGCTGCTGACGCTGGAGCAGCTGCAGTCGGAGGAGGTTCAGCAGAGGATCGAGCGGATCCCCCAACAGCTCTGAGAGACCCTCCCAGTTCAGACTGGGAGCAGGATCCGGAGCAGCCAGTTTGCTGGGATCCTCCCAGTTCGAACTGGGAGCAGCAGCTGGAGCTCCTGCTCACTGGGAACAGGATTTGCCTCAGTTTCCCCCTTTTTTTTTTTTTTGTACTTCTCCCCCTTCAATAAATCCGAATCACGACCCAGGTTGCTCATCCGGCCCCTGTGGCCACCAACCCTGACCCTGTGGCCACCAACCCCGACCCTGTGGCCACCAACCCCGACCCTGTGGCCACCAACCCCGGAGAATCCATTGGCTTTACTGCAGGAGCCCCCAAAACCCCTCTGATTTACCCCAAAACTGAGTAGGGGGGGGAGGGAAAGGGGCTTTGGGGGCAAAAAGGTGGATCTTGGGGCGGAAAATATGGACTTGGGAGATCAAAATGGTGGATTTGGGAGCAAAATGGTGGATTTGGGAGCAAAATGGTGGATTTGGGGGCTAAGAATACGGACTTGAGGGGCAAAAAGGTGGATTTGGGGGCAAAAAGGTGGATTTTGGGGCTCAAACTATGGACTTGGGGGTCAAAAATATGGACTTGGAGGTCAAAATGGTGGATTTGGGGCTAAAAATATGGACTTGGAGGTCAAAATGGTGGATTTGGGGCTAAAAATATGGACTTGAGGGTTAAAAAGGTGGGTTTGGGGTAAAAAAAGTGGATTTTGGGGTTAAAAATACGGACTTTGGGGGCAAAATGGTGGATTTTTGGGCTGAAAATATGGACTTGGGAGTCAAAAAAGTGGATTTTGGGGCTAAGAATATGGACTTGGGGTCAAAATGGTGGATTTGAGATCAAAAAGGTGGATTTTGGGGTTAAAAATATGGACTTGGGGGTCAAAAAGGTGGATTTGGGGTGAAAAAGATGGACTTGGGGGTCAAAAAGGTGGATTTGGGGCTAAATATATGGACTTGGGGGTCAAAAAGGTGAATTTGGGGGCAAAAAGGTGGATTTTGGGTCTAAAAATATGGACTTGGGAGTCAAAATGGTGGATTTGGGGGTCAAATACGTGGATTTTGGGGCTAAAAATACGGACTTGGGGGTCAAAATGTGAATTTTGGGGCCAAAAATGTGGACTGAAGGAGCAAAAAGGTGGATTTTGGGGTTAAAAATATGGACTCGGGGGTCAAAATGGTGGATTTAGGGGCAAAAAGGTGGATTTGGGGACAAAAAACACAGACCTGGAGATCAAAATGGTGGATTTGGGGGCAAAAAATATGGACTCGGGGGGTCAAAATGGTGGATTTAGGGGCAAAAAGGTGGATTTGGGGACAAAATGGTGGATTTGGGGACAAAATGGTGGATTTGGGGACAAAAAACACAGACCTGGAGATCAAAATGGTGGATTTGGGGGCAAAAAATATGGACTCGGGGGGTCAAAAAGGTGGATTTTGTTGTATTTGGGGGCACAGGCTCAGATTTTGGGGGCACAAAGAGGGACTTTGGGGGTGAAGAGGGTGGAATTTGAGGTGAAAAAGGCAGATTTGGGGTATTTCGGAGGGAGCTGAGGGCGACAGGGGAGGATTTTGGCCAAGATGGAGGCGCAAGGGGTAGAGTTTGAGGGACTGAGGGGGTTTTGGGGCAAAGAGGGGGTTTTTGGGGTCCCCTCAGACGATCATCTCGAGCTGCCGCGCGTACTCGATGACCTGCTTGGCCAGCTCGGTGGCCGGGATGGGCGCCTCCTCGGCCTTCTGCTGGCGGTTGCCGAAGCCGTAGTAGTTGTTGGCGTCCAGCACCCAACCGCGCTGAGGGGGGAGGAAAACATGGGGGAAAATGTATATATTAATATGGAGGAAAATATAGGAATACGGAGGAAAACATATATATTAATATGGAGGAAAACATATATATTAATATGGAGGAAAACATATATATTAATATGGAGGAAAACATATATATTAATATGGAGGAAAACATATATATTAATATGGAGGAAAACATATATATTAATATGGAGGAAAACATATTAATATGGAGGAAAACATATTAATATGGAGGAAAACATATATATTAATATGGAGGAAAACATATATATTAATATGGAGGAAAACATATATATTAATATGGAGGAAAACATATATATTAATATGGAGGAAAACATATATATTAATATGGAGGAAAACATATTAATATGGAGGAAAGAGGCTTGAGAGAGGAAGGAAAGAGGCCTGAGGGGGAAAAGGAGCCATGACATGGACAAGAAGGAGGCCTGAGGAGCAAGAAGGAGAAGCCACGAAGGGGCAAGAAGGAGAAGCCACGAAGGGGCAAGAAGGAGAAGCCACGAAGGGGCAAGAAGGAGAAGCCACGAAGGGGCAAGAAGGAGAAGCCACGAAGGGGCAAGAAGGAGAAGCCACGAAGGGGAAGGAAAGAGGCCTGAGGAGGGAAAAGGAGCCATGAGGGGGAAAAGGAGAAGGAGCCATGAGGGGGAAAAAGGAGAAGGAGCCATGAGGGGGAAAAAGGAAAGAGGCCTGAGGAGGGAAAGAAGGAGTCATGAGAGGGGGGAAAGGGGGAAGGAAAGGGCCTGAGGGGGAAAATGAAGGAAAAAGTCTGAGGGGGGCAAGAAGGAGGCCTGAGGGGAAGGAGAAGCCATGAGAGGGGAAAGAAGGAGCCATGAGAGGGAAGGAAAGGGGCCTGAGGGGGAAAGGAAGAAAGGAGCCTGAGGGGAAAAGGAAGGAGCCATGAGGGGAAAAAGAAAGGAGAAGGAGCCATGAGGGGAAAAAGGAAGGAGAAGGAGCCACGAAGGGGGAAAAGGAAGGAGAAGGAGCCACGAAGGGGGAAAAGGAAGGAGAAGGAGCCACGAGGGGAAAAAGCCTCGAGGGGAAAGGAAGGAAAGAGTCATGAGGTGGGAAGGAAAGGAGCCATGAGGAGGGAAAGGCAAGAGGCCTGAGGGGGAAAATGAAGGAAAAGTCTGAGGGGGGCGAGAAGGAGGCCATGGAGGGGAAAGAGCCGGAGGGGAAAGAGCCGGAGGGGAAAGAGCCGGAGGGGAAAGAGCCGGAGGGGAAAGAGCCGGAGGGGAAAGAGCCGGAGGGGAAAGAGCCGGAGGGGAAAGAGCCGGAGGGGAAAGAGCTTGAGGTTTGGGGTTGTCAGTGAGATTTGAGGCGTTTCTGAGGGGAATGGGATGGTTTGGGGCCCTCCCGGCGTCACCTTCTTGGCGTATTCCGTCATCTTCTTGGCTGTGGGGAAGAAGAGGACGCGAGCGGCTTCCGAGAAGAGGATTTTCTCATAGGCCTTCTCGATGCAGCCGGCGATCTCGTCCCTAAAAAAAATGAAAAAAAAAAAAAAAAATCCAAAATTTGGGTTGAAAAAGGAGGAAATTTGAAGGTTTGGGAAGGGGAAATGGGGGAGAGAAGGGGCCTGACCGGATGGTGTCGAGGAGGATGTCGATGAAGAAGGTGTAACTCTCGGCCGGGATGTTGCCCTTGGCCAAAAAGACCTTGTTGTAGCTTCCTTCCATCAGGTACTGCGCAGAGACAGGGGAAAAGGGATGGGAAGGGCACCCAGAGGGGAGAAAATGGTGCAAATGCCCTCAAAATGAACCGAATCACACCCAAAGGGGCTGGAATCGCCCCCAAAATGAACCAAACCCTCCCCCAAAATGGCTCCAATGCCCCTAAAATGAACCAAATCACATCCAAAAGGGCTGGGATTGAGCCCAAAATGGCTCCAACACACCCAAAGGGGCTGGAATTGCCCCCAAAATGAACCAAATCGCCCCCAAAATGGCTCCAATGCCCCCCAAAAGGACTGGAATTGCCCCTAAAATGAACCAAATCACACTCAAAATGGCTCCAATGCCCCTAAAATGGCTCCAATGCCCCCAAAATGAACCAAATCACCCCCAAAATGGCTCCAATGCCCCCGAAAGGGCTGGAATCACCCCCAAAATGAAACAAATTGCCCTCAAAATGGCTCCAACACCCCCAAAATGAACCAAATTACACCCAAAATGGCTCCAACACCCCCAAAATGAACCAAATTACACCCAAAATGAACCAAATCACCCCCAAAGGGGCTGGAATTGCCCCCAAAATGAACCAAATTACACTCAAAATGGCTCCAATGCCCCCAAAATGAACCAAATCACCCCCAAAGGGGCTGGAATTGCCCCCAAAATGAACCAAATCGCCCCCAAAATGGCTCCAATGCCCCCAAAATGAACCAAATCACCCCCAAAATGGCTCCAATGCCCCCAAAAGGGCTGAAATCACCCCCAAAATGAACCAAATCGCCCCCAAAATGGCTCCAATGCCCCCAAAAGGGCTGAAATCACCCCCAAAATGGCTCCATCGCTCCCAAATTGAACCAAATCGCCCCCAAATTGAACCAAATTGCCCCCAAATTGAACCAAATTGCCCCCAAATTGAACCAAATCGCCCCCAAAATAGCTGGAATTGCTCCCAAAATGGCTCCAATGCCCCTAAAATGAACCAAATCACCCCCAAAATGAACCAAATCGCCCCCAAAATGGCTCCAATGCCTCCAAAAGGGCTGAAATCACCCCCAAAATGGCTCCATTGCTCCCAAAATGAACCAAATCGCCCCCAAAAGGGCTGGAATGGGCCCCAAAATGAACCAAATCGCCCCCAAAATGGCTCCAATGCCCCCAAAATGAACCAAATCACCCCCAAAATGGCTCCAATGCCCTCAAAATGAACCAAATCGCCCCCAAAATGGCTCCAATGCCCTCAAAATGAACCAAATCGCCCCCAAAATGGCTCCAATGCCCTCAAAATGAACCAAATCGCCCCCAAAATGGCTCCAATGCCCCCAAAAGGACTGGAATTGCCCCCAAAATGAACCAAATCGCCCCCAAAATGAACCAAATCGCCCCCAAAATGAACCAAATCGCCCCCAAAATGAACCAAATCGCCCCCAAAATGGCTCCAATGCCTCCAAAATGAACCAAATCGCCCCCAAAAGGGCTGGAATGGGTCCCAAAATGAACCAAATCACCCCCAAAATGGCTCCAATGCCCCCAAAATGAACCAAATCACCCCCAAAATGAACCAAATCACCCCCAAAATGGCTCCCATGCCCCCAAAATGAACCAAATCACCCCCAAAATGAACCAAATCACCCCCAAAATGGCTCCAATGCCCTCAAAATGAACCAAATCACCCCCAAAATGGCTCCAACGCCCCCAAAATGAACCAAATCACCCCCAAAATGAACCAAATCGCCCCCAAAATGGCTCCCATGCCCCCAAAATGAACCAAATCACCCCCAAAATGGCTCCCATGCCCCCAAAATGAACCAAATCACCCCCAAAATGAACCAAATCACCCCCAAAATGGCTCCCATGCCCCCAAAATGAACCAAATCACCCCCAAAATGAACCAAATCGCCCCCAAAATGGCTCCAATGCCCTCAAAATGAACCAAATCACCCCCAAAATGGCTCCAACGCCCCCAAAATGAACCAAATCACCCCCAAAATGGCTCCAACGCCCTCAAAATGAACCAAATCGCCCCCAAAAGGGCTGGAATGGGCCCCAAAATGAACCAAATCGCCCCCAAAATGGCTCCAATGCCCCCAAAATGGCTCCAATGCCCCCAAAATGGCTCCAATGCCCCCAAAATGAACCAAATCGCCCCCAAAATGAACCAAATCGCCCCCAAAATGAAGCAAATCGCCCCCAAAATGGCTCCAACACCTCCAAAATGAGCCAACTAGCCCTCAAAATGAACCAAATCGCCCCCAAAAGGACTGGAATTGCCCCCAAAATGAACCAAATCACCCCCAAAATGGCTCCAATGCCCCTAAAATGGCTCCCATGCCCCCAAAATGAACCAAATCGCCCCCAAAATGGCTCCAACGCCTCCAAAATGAGCCAACTAGCCCTCAAAATGGCTCCAATGCCCCCAAAAGGACTGGAATTGCCCCCAAAATGAACCAAATCACCCCCAAAATGGCTCCCATGCCCCCCAAACGACCCAAATCGCCCCCCAAACGGCCGAAGCGTGGGTTCGGACCTGCTCGAGGGAGACGGGGTGTCGGATGTAGACGTTGGTCTGCAGGTCTCGCGCCGGCAGCCGCTCCAGCTCCGTGTGGAACTCGGCCACTCGGTTTTGGGAGAGGAGGAAGAGCAGGTTGAGGCCCAGCAGCTGCTGCTGGCAGGCCGAGTCCGGCAGGGCGTCCCTGGGGGGGAAAAACGGGGCGAGGGGACCCCAAAAACACAGACGGGACATTGACAACACAACCGGGAGCCGCAAAACCCAACTGGGGACTGACTGGGGCCTCAAAAGTCCAAGCGGGAGGTTCGAAATCCGACCGGGAGGGCCAGGAATCCAAGCGGGAATTAACCAGGGCCTCAAAACTCCGACTGGGACACTCTAAAGCTCCCAGAAACCCAACTGGGAGCTTACTGGGGCCTGAGAAACCCGACTGGGAGACCCCAAAATCTCCCATGAGCCCAACTGGGGCCTCAAGAGCCCAACTGGGAGACCCAGAAGCCCAACTGGGAACCAACTGGGGCCTCAAACACCCAACTGGGAGACCCAGAAGCCCAACTGGGAGCCTACTGGGGCCAGAGAAACCCGACTGGGAGCCCCAAAACCCAACTGGGAGACCCCAAAATCTCCCATGAACCCAACTGGGAGACTCAGAAACCCAACTGGGAACCAACTGGGGCCTCAAACACCCAACTGGGAGACCCAGAAACCCAACTGGGAATGAACTGGGGCCTCAAACACCCAACTGGGAGACTCAGAAACCCAACTGGGAGACCCAGAAACCCAACTGGGAACCAACTGGGGCCTCAAGAGCCCAACTGGGAGACTCAGAAACCCAACTGGGAATGAACTGGGGCCTCAAACACCCAACTGGGAGACCCAGAAACCCAACTGGGAGCCTACTGGGGCCAGAGAAACCCGACTGGGAGCCCCAAAACCCAACTGGGAGACCCCAAAATCTCCCATGAACCCAACTGGGGCCTCAAGAGCCCAACTGGGAGACTCAGAAACCCAACTGGGAACCAACTGGGGTCTCAAGAGCCCAACTGGGAGACCCAGAAGCCCAACTGGGAGACCCAGAAACCCAACTGGGAACCAACTGGGACCTCAAATACCCAACTGGGAGACCCAGAAGCCCAACTGGGAACCAACTGGGACCTCAAACACCCAACTGGGAACCAACTGGGACCCCAAAATCCAACTGGGAATCAACTGGGACCTCAAGAACCAAACTGGGAATCAACTGGGACCTCAAGAACCAAACTGGGACCCTCAAAACCCAACTGGGAACAAACTGGGGCCTCAAAATCCAACTGGGATCAAACTGGGACCCTCAAAGCTCCCTTTTAACCCTTTCCTCTCCCCCAAACCCCCCATTTTAACCCTTTCCTCGCCCCCACCCCCCATTTTAACCCCTTCTTTTACCCCCACCCCCATTTTAACCCTTTCCTCACCCCCAAACCCCCCCATTTTAACCCTTTCTGCTCCCCCTCACTTGTAGTCGAAGTAGTAGCACTTGAGCTGCGCCATGTAGCGCTCGAAGGAGGGGATGTCCTTCTTCAGGATGCTCCACTGGGCCCCGATCTCCAGGATATCCCCTGCTTGGGGGTCACAAAGCACCTTCAGGGGGGGCTGAAGGCCTTTTGGGGTCTCTAAGGGGCTCAGGGAGGGGATTGGGGTCTCCTCGAGGCTTTGGGGGGAAAAGCTGGAGGGGTTTGGGGTCCCAAAGGGGCTCAGGGAGGGGATTGGGGTCTCCTCAAGGCTTTGGGGGTGAAACTGGAGGGGTTTGGGGTCCTTAAGGGGCTTGGGAAGGGGATTTGGGGGGTTTGAGAGGCTGATGAGGGGATTGGGGGTGTCCTCGAGGCTTTAGGGGGAGAAGCTGGAGGGGTTTGGGGTCTCTAAGGGGCTCAGGGAGAGGATTGGGGTCTCCTCAAGGGTTTGGGGGGAGAGGCTGGAGGGGTTTGGGGCCCTTAAGGGGCTCAGAAAGGGGATTTGGGGGGTTTGAGAGGCTTAGGAGGGGATTGGGGGTGTCCTCAAGGCTTTGGGGGGAGAATCTAGAGGGTTTTGGGGTCCCCAAGAGGCTCAGGGAGAGGATTGGGGTCTCCTCAAGGCTTTGGGGGAGAAGCTGGAGGGGTTTGGGGTCCTTAAGGGGCTCAGGGAGGGGATTGGAGTCTCCTCAAGGCTTTGGGGGAGAAGCTGGAGGGGTTTGGGGTCCCTAAGGGGCTCAGGGAGAGGACTGGGGTCTCCTCAAGGCTTTGGGGAGTGAAACTGGAGGGGTTTGGGGTCCCTAAGGGGCTCAGGGAGGGAATTGGGGTCTCCTCAAGGCTTTGGGGGGAGAAGCTGGAGGGGTTTGGGGTCCCTAAGAGGCTTGAGAAGGGGATTTGGAGGATCCTAAAGGCTTTGGGGAGTGAAACTGGAGGGGTTTGGGGTCCTTAAGGGGCTCGGGAAGGGGATTGGGGGGGTTTGAGAGGCTTAGGAGGAGATTGGGGTCTCCTCAAGGCTTTGGGGGAGAAGCTGGAGGGGTTTGGGGTCCCTAAGGGGCTCAGGGAGAGGATTGGGGTCTCCTCAAGGCTTTGGGGGGAGAAGCTGGAGGGGTCTGGGGTCCCTAAGAGGCCTGAGAAGGGGATTTGGAGGATCCTAAAGGCTTTGGGGAGTGAAACTGGAGGGCTTTGGGGTCCTTAAGGGGCTTGGGAAGGGGATTTGGGGGGTTTGAGAGGCTTAGGAGGGGATTGGGGGTCTCCTCAAGGCTTTAGGGTAGAAGCTGGAGGGTTTTGGGGTCCCTAAGGGGCTCAGGGAGGGGTTTGGGGTCTTCTCAAGGCTTTGGGGGGAGAGGCTGGAGGGGTTTGGGGTCCCTAAGGGGCTCAGGGAGAGGACTGGGGTCTCCTCGAGGCTTTGGGGGAGAAGCTGGAGGGGTTTGGGGTCCTTAAGGGGCTCGGGAAGGGGATTTGGGGGGTTTGAGAGGCTTAGGAGGGGATTGGGGGTCTCCTCAAGGCTTTGGGGGGAGAGATAGAGGGTTTTGGGGTCCCTCAGGGTGGCTTTTGGGGGGTTTTCCCTGCTACCCACGCGCCAGGATGAGCTGCTGCTTCGTTAGGGCCGACCCCGACGTGGGCAGGAAGTTGAGGTCCAGCAGAGCCAACTGGGGGGAGGGGGAAGAGGAGGTTAATTAAGGAAACTTCATTAAGGAGATACCTCCCAAAATGGCCGCCAGGACACCCCAGATCCCCCCCAGGACACCCCAGATCCCCCCCAGGACACCCCAAATCCCCCCCAGGACACCCCAGATCACTCCCCTTGAGGCTCTCAACCCCCCAAATCCCCTCCAGGAGCCCATAGATCACCCCAAATCACTCCCCTTGAGGGTCTTAACCCCCCAAATTCCCTCCAGGAGCCCTAATTACCCCCCAGGAGCCCCCGAACTGCCCCCTGACCCCCCCCAAACTGCCCCCAGGACACCCCAAATCACTCCCAGTTCCCCCCAATCCCTCCCCTTGAGGTTCTTAACCATCCAAATCCCACCCAGGACCCTCCAAACTGCCCCCAGGACCCCCCAAATCACCCCCCAACCCCCCCAGACCTCCCCATTCTCCCTCTTTGAGGCCTTTAACCTCCCCAAGTCCCCTCTAAGAGCCCCCAAAGTGCCCCCAGGACACCCCAAATCACTCCCAGTTCCCCCCAATCCCTCCCCTTGAGGCTCTTAACCCCCCAAATCCCCCCCAGGACCCCCCAAATCACCCCCCAACCCATCCAGACCTTCCCGTCCTCCCCTCTTGAGGCCCTTAACCCCCCCAAGTCCCCTCTAAGAGCCCCCAAAGTGCCCCCAGGACACCCCAAATAACCCCCAGGATGCCCCAAATCACTCCCAATCTCTTCCCTTGAAGCCCTTGACAC
>JAUMJK010001196.1:0-96553 GCA_033558105.1 Coccyzus lansbergi
GGTGGACGATGTCTGGGCGGAAGGGTCGTGGTCGGTTATGGGGTGAGGTTGGGGGCGTGGTCTATTCCAATGTGGCGTGACCCGTGGCTGTATGGCGTGGTGAAACGGGCGTGGTCTGCGTGGAGGAGTGGGCGGAACCTAGCGAGGGGGCGTGGTCTTAGCGAGGGGCGGGGCCTGTGTTATGTGGAAGGCTATGTCTGGGTGGGGGCGTGGCCTGGCGATTGGGTGAGGGTGATGGGGCGTGGTCTTCGAGGAGGGGGCTCGGCTAGGGGCGAAAATAGCGTCATGAAAGGCGTGGTCTGCGTGGAGGAGTGGGCTATACCTATGCCGAGGGGAGGCGTGGCCTGTGTTGTTCTGTGGGCGGTGTCTGGGGCAGAGGGGGCGTGACCGCACGATGGGGTAAGATGGGGGCGTGTTCTGCGCGGATTAGTGGGCGGGGTCTATGCCGATGGGGCGGGGGCAGAGCGGGGGGCGGGGCCTATGTGGTGCGATGGGCTGTGTCTGCGCTGAGTGGGCGTGGTCTGAGGGAGGGGGCGGGGCCGATGTCTACGCGCGGGGCCGGTGCGGTTGTCCGGTGGCGGCGGCGGCGGTAGCGATGCTGAGCAGCTGGGGAGCCGCGCTGGGCGCCGCCGTGTCCGTGCCGGTGCTGCTGCTGGTGACGGCGCCCTACATCAGGTGCGTCCGACCCGCGTCCCTCCCGTCCCTTGGCAGAGGGTGGTTTCGCGGTGCTGGGCAATGACCGTCGTCGCTTCTCCCACAGGAGGTACGTGGCGGGGAGCCGGTGCCGGTCCGCGGCCAGGTTGGACGGGAAGGTGGCCATCATCACCGGAGCCAACACGGGCATCGGGAAGGAGACCGCCCGGGACCTGGCGCGGAGAGGCGAGTCCCGGGGAGCAGCGGGTCCTGCTGGCGGTCGGGGGCTGAGACCCTGGCCCCTCCGCGGGTTCGTTGCTTGGGCTCCCAACAATGCGTCTCGTGGCCTGAAAAATGCGCTGCCACTGTTTGGAGGGTTCCTGGTGTCCTTGGGAAGCTGGACGTGCCGTAGGTCCCCTGCCGCACGGTTTAGTTATTCGTGTTTCAAGATAATTTGGTTTAAATGCTTTTTGGGTAGCCGGTAAGGAGATTAAACTACCTGTTCAGAATCCATTTAGAAATTAGTCGGGATGGAATCCAAGTACCTTCACGTGCTTCTGGCTTGACGCCCTCACTATAGGAATGGTTAGACTCAATCCAAGACGTCTCTTCCAACCTGGTGATTCTATGATTCCATGGACAGGTATAACCCAATCTTACTAGCATTGTGGCACACCCTTCTGACCTGGGAGAACATTCAGATCTTTGCTTCAGATGTGTACTGTCCTGGTGTGAAAACAGCTTTGGGCTGGATCGGAGCTAAGAATATAGAACGAAAGGCTTTGTTCCTCTCGGACACTCTGATGCCAGGTCCCTAGAGGAACAATTCATCGTTTGTAAGCACTGTGCTTGGTCAACCTGCTTGTTGTAGTCTTGGTCACCCAGTGTGCCCCAAGGATTTCAGCTTTGTTTCTGGTTCTCCCTCTACAGGTGCGAGGGTAATTGTCGCTTGCAGAGACACGGCCAAGGCAGAAGCTGCAGCCAGTGAAATCCGAGCAGAGACAGGGAATGAGCAAGTCATCGTGAGAAAACTGGACTTGGCTGATACAAACTCCATCCGGGAGTTTGCTGAAAAATTTCTAGCAGGTACAGTCTCTAGATCCATCTTTTCAGTGAGAATATTTTACCAAGGACCACTGTCAGCTCTTTGTTTTACTGAAGCAATGTGGCTGCAACTCAGGCTGACTTGTGTCACCTTGCTTGCCTTTTGTCTCCATTTCCCTGCTTGAGGGTATCTGTTGCTTCTTGCAGAGGAGAAGGAACTCCATATTCTCATTAATAATGCTGGGGTGATGTTGTGCCCTTACTCCAAGACCGCTGATGGCTTTGAGATGCACCTGGGAGTTAATCATCTTGGTAAGGCCAGTCGAGTCATGTTTGTGCTCAACAACAATAGCAAAATGCCAGAGAGAAATCCTGCTTTCAGATTTCCTTTTCCTTGTCCTTCTTTTCTGGGGCAGACTCAGAGTTCTAGAGATGCAGTGTAACGTATTTGCTTATCATGGGCTCAGTTTAGCTATCTGTACCTGTTACCTGCAACATTCAAAAATGTATGAGAGCACCCCCTTTTTTTAAGCTAAGAACTTAATGATCCCAAAGAAATGTAGATGTTGACTTAAGGGGGTGTTCTTTTCTTTGGATTGAAATGAGAGCACCTTTAAGATATAATATATAAGTAATACATTGTAAGTACTTTGAATTACACCGGGGGAACTCTTTGGAGAAGGATGACATTTCCTCTCACCCCTAGGTCATTTCCTTTTGACCTTCCTACTGCTGGAGCGCCTGAAGCAGTCTGCCCCAGCCCGCATCGTGAATGTGTCCTCACTGGCTCATCACGGAGGCCGAATCCGCTTCCATGATCTCCACGGTGAGAAGAGCTACAACCGTGGCCTCGCCTACTGCCACAGCAAATTGGCCAACGTGCTCTTCACCCGGGAGCTGGCAAGGCGGCTGCAAGGCAAGTCCTAGAGGAGAGCAGGGTCTCTTTCTGCTTGACTTTTGAGCACCATAGATGAGAGGGGATTGAAGAAAGGTCTGGAAACGGGCTATGCAGAAATTAAATTATTTGATGCAAAGGTCAGTGACAGCTTTTTTTGCAGAAAAGTATCTTCTGTCTGTGGAACCAGGAGACTTAAAACACCAATTGTTATTAAAACAACAGGGCAGAGTTCAGTAGCTTGTCACAGTTGAATGTATTTCATTTTTCTTTGATGCCCGTCAAAAACTAGCTGCATCCACGCAGACCATTGTGGGGCGTGACTGGAAGCTATAAAAACAGAAACTGCTGAATGACAGTTGCAGTCTCCAATGGAAAAGGTAACGCGTACTCAGCTGCCTTAAATATCGGTGGCCTGTACAATGCAAGCACAGGGACTAGACAGTATCTGTCAAGTCACATCTGTCACAGCCAAGGCGCTCAGTCCTTCTCATAAACTTACAATAGTATTTATTTTACTGAACCAAAAACACTGTCTTCTCTAGGAAATACAGTAAATCAAAAGACGCTAGTATGCTCAAAAGCCCGGTGGCTGCTGTTTTAGCACCCAGGCCCCCGAGCACTTTGTTTTGCATGTAGTGACTGCAGTGTTTGTAAGGGAGTGGGACATGCTCCTGCAAGCATTAACTACAGAGAACTTTATTTACTCTTCCTTTATCCCTGCCTGGAGTCATCCTTTAAGGGCAGAATATCTGCAGGTAGAATTGAGGAGTATATTACCTTTTCTTAAAGGCAGCCTGATGCATGCTGATTTGTCCTGGACTGCTTTCTTTTTGCCATAGGTACTAAAGTCACAGCAAATGCTCTCCATCCTGGTTCTGTCCACTCGGAGCTGGTCCGGCACTCATTTATAATGACGTGGCTGTGGAAAATATTCTCATTCTTCTTGAAGACACCTTGGGAAGGAGCTCAAACCAGTATCTACTGCGCAGTAGCAGAGGAGCTAGACTCTGTGACAGGACAGTATTTCAGGTGTGTGTGAAGTGATGGAAAGCAACCTTGTCAGCTGAGGAAAATGAGACTGTGTCAATCTCCATTAAGGAGGGATTGGGTAAGAGGCTGCCTGATAAGACTGAGGGTGACAAATACCGGAGCATTACCCCTTCCAGGTCTACTGCAGTGGATATCATGTTAAAAGAAATTCCAGACCTGTGCAATGCTTCATACAATAGCAGGTCCTGTACATCTATGAATATCCCTGTATTTAAAGTGTAGGAATACCTGTCACATGCTCAGAGTTCTAATCCTGATCTAAGACTTGGACAAATGACTCTTGAGTAGAGCTGTTCAGTTAATGAGGTCACTTGAGTCAATATTGGGAAGGCCTCTGATTCTGTGTGTAGCTTTACCCTACTGGAGCCGACAGGGCCTGTGTTCCCAGGGAGCCAGGAGGGCCCATGGTGCTGCAGAGCTAGGAGATGAGATTTTTCAGGACTGGCGTATGACAAAATAACTTGATTCTGCAGCACGGCAATTCCACGAGCTGGGAGGGACTTCTGCTGGGAAGATTACTGCTCTGTCCTGCAGCCTGTCTTGCGTAGCTACCCTGACAAACCCTGTTCTTTCTTAACTTCTTTGACTTAGTCTAGAACTCTGCACAGTCCTGCCTTTTCCCCTCACCAAAACTACAGCGCAGAGCAGCTCCACGACATTATCAGCCTAGATTCATGCAGATTCATGTCTGTCAGCTTCCTACTGGGTGCAGAGCAATGTAACAATAATGAAAATTTGTGATTTTTATTTTTTTTTTCACATGGATACTGTTGGACCTTTGGCATCTTTGCAGAGCTTCCCACTTGTGATATGTGACCAGATTAGTCTCTGTAATGACTTTGATCTTCACTTGGGAATTTGTACCATCTTAATCAGACTTGAATATATAAATAGATGTCTTAATCTTCCCCGGATGACTGTCTGACCCAGGATATAAATGGAGCATTTATATGCTGGAGTACAGGAAACTGATGGATTTTAAACTCATAAAAGGAGTTCTGGACTTGGGAAATGAGCAGCTTCAGCCATAATTCACAATTTACACTGGACTAGCCCCAAATCCTTTTCACTTTCCAGGCAATTGAATATAAAACATAAGTATAGACATTAAGAAAAAAAATTGCATGCCACAGCAAGACAGGTGGAATCTCCAGCCAAGTCATTTCAGGAACATCAGAGACAGAACTACAAGGGGGCAGAAAAAGCACTAGGCTAGATAGTAATCTTACAAGATGAAATAACCTCTGTTCTTTTAAAGTCCCATGTTATTGTACCATCTAGCATTACAGAGGAGAAGATGTGATCTGTGTTCCAGACAGATGACTGTCTGATTGCCCAAGCTGAGAAGAAAGGAGCCACAGTTCAGAGGATAATAGAAAAGGGGATAACTGTACACTGTTATTACAGTATTATTGTTCTGGGGCAGCTTTGCCTTTCATGCAACAAGCAGTATTGTGGAAGGAATAGGATGGGATAAACAGAATAAAGGGTTATTTGAGTGGCTTTTGGGGGGTTTGCTAGAAAAGGTGCTCTTGAAGAAGCTTGGTTAGCATATATAAACCATTGCAGTGATATTATACTATTCAGTGTACGTTATCATTATAGCACATATAGGTTTCTTAAGAGTTGAGACAAAGGATAGAGCTAGACTTGCTTGCCAGCTCTTGGTGCCATTGGCAGAGACTTGCCCTAGTCAGCTGGAGAGAAAGCTTGCTCAGGGTGGCTGAGCACCAGCCCCGGCTCATTGCTGGATAGCCTCTCACCCTCCTTCAATTGAAATTAAGATGACAGAAAGCAACTCCCTTTCTTAATACAAGTCTTTGACATAAGAAATAAAAATGAAAAATGTTGTTCTTACAGTGATTGCCAGCCAGCATATGTATCTCCGCGGGGTCGTGATGATGAGACAGCAAAGAAGCTCTGGAGTGTGAGCTGTGAACTCCTCGGCATCCAGTGGGACTGAGCAGCACAGACCTCAAGCATACACCTGGTTGAGCCCAGTGATGCTGTTCCAAGGAGAAGTGCTGCTGAGAGACCTCAAGACTAGGGCAGCCGAAGTATCGATGTTGTAAGGATGGGTCTGTGGACTGAATCTAATGCAAATTTCTGAAATAATACACTTAAGATTTATAAAGCAACCCGTCCCCCTTCCTAGCTGAAGAACTAGAGCACGGATGCAGGGAGCAACCTTTGCTTGCTGTCTCACTCAATAGCCATAGGCTGACTTTAGAATAGAAATGGGAGTTGCAATGTTAGTTTTAGATCATGAAGTAACAAGAAATTAATACCTTTTAAATAAGCTTTTTTATTTTTTTCTTAACAGTAGTAGTAAAAAGGTAGGACTCTCAACCTAGGTTCTAGGAGGTTATTTTCAGTTCCTACTGTTCAACCCAGCAGAGTGAAAAGTACTTTAGGGTATTAAGTTTTCTGGCAGTTACATGCAATACACATGCTCTCAAACACACAGAAACTGGCACTGGCTTTTCTATGCTAGCATTAGGTCAAGTCTGGAACTGGAATTAATTGTTTTTCTCTAGCTGCTTAGAGAAACTTCTTCTAGAGAAGCTGGACTCTAGCCACAGAAGTATCTTGGCCCCAAATGTCCACTGATTGCAGTCAGTTACAGTTGAGGGTTGATGTATCTTTTGAGAACCCTGCTTCGGGTGCAGGTGTCTGGGAGGTTAAAAGCTGCAGCACTGCCACAACTGCACACAGGTAAATTATCTTATTTTAAAAAAAAAATTAACATCTTTCCTGTGAAGCACTAAGCAAAGATTGTGACAATTTTTACACCATAACCCCCCCCACTGCACTTTAAATGACTTTAGAACCTAGAAAAGAAAGCGGAATGAGTAATGAGTATCTCAACTACATTAAACATAAAACAATTTCAGCTGAGATTTCAGCTTTGACAGCAAACTACCTGGAGCTGAATGGCTGAAGCAGAGGTTGGGACTATCTTGCTATTATGGTCAAGTTAACTGCAGGACAGGAAAGTAAGACTAGCACAGAAATCCTCATGTTTGTCTGCTCAGCAGCCACTGGCCTTGCAGTATGACACAGGTTGTGCTTCCAAAAGACACATGTAGTAATGGGACCACTGTCTTGGAAATCTAGTGCTGTATTGGTGCAAATAGCAAGAGCGTGATCCATAATCAGAGATTATTTCTGAAAGAGCTAAGCAGTTTGAAATCAAGTGCCACAGCTCATAGGATTACCTTCTGCTTCTGAAAAAATCTGGAAGGTTTTGGACTTACATATGAGCATACCACTGTGACCAACTGCTAGTTCTGAGAAACAAATGCTATTTTTATGATAATTTTTTTCTGCCTGGATGCTTTCTATGCATATCAGTCCTGTGCTACCTCTGAGTGACACTAAATAAAGACATTTTCCTTTAACAAGAGATTTAATCTCCTTTCAGAACTGCTGAATGAGTTTACTTGGTGTTCTTTGTTATCTGCACCTGCTTTACTAAAGCAGGTAACTCGGTCTGGGTAACATTTTGACGTCCCTTTGTGATTCTCCCTGTCACTCTGCTTTTTCCTCTCTTAATGCTTCATTTTGGATAGGAAACTAAATCCACAACTACAATGTAGCAGCAGACTTGCCACCTAGCATTGCAGGCTTGGCTTTTTCTGTGTGATTCTCTGATCTTGGAAGTAGCTTTCAGGAACAAAATAAACTATTAGGAAGAAAGTGTCTCCAGGCCAAAATATTGTGCCCTTGTAGGTCAATGCCATTCTCAAAGAAATCTGATTGTAGATGTGACGTAAGATATTCAACTACACATTTGCATAGACAGATCCAGCCTTTTTGACCTTGGGTAAGTCATTTGTATCTTCTAGGCTGATCTGTGAAATGAGGGAACTAAAGCTCATTTAGCTGTCTCAAAGGGAGGTATGTAAGGGAGAGTTAGATTAACTTGCAAAGCTTTCTAAAGAGGATTACTTGGTTTGTGAGAGTACATGTATGAGGCTGAGCTAGCTAGTGGGTGGTTTTCTAAAGATGTGATGTTTCAAAATTATTTAAGTGTTGAGGACACTGTACCAGAGAGACAAAACAATTGCCCCACTTCTAAGCATAGTCAAAAGCAAAATAAAGATCTGGAAAGGCATCCCCAGCTATGCCAAAATAAAAAGCAAACAGAAGATATGTTAACAGTCATAATACTTTATTCTCTTTTTTCATTGTAAACAAACCTTGGTCATTAATAGATAAGTTCTTTTAAACTGGCAGTATTCAATCCCTTTTTGATGCTCAAAAATTCAAAGCCCCTTGATAATTGCACTATTTGTAACACAAAGCAGTTAGTCAGCATAAAAATTCCAGTTCTGCTGGTAAGAGAAAGATCCCTATGATTTCAGGTTAAGAACTAGGATTACAACAAATACTATATAAAGTGCATCAGGTACAGTGCAAAGAGGTCAGGAAGAAAGGCAGGTACAGAACTGACTGCTCTCTATGGCAAACTCCACTCCAAGATCTACACAGCTGCAGGAGGTATTGCAGCAATGCAGATCTGGATACCCACTAACAGGAAAACCTCCTCTGAGGAATGAGAGATCTGGAAATGACTGAAGGCATGGATAATGTCATGTTTCAGGATTAGCCCAGCAGCTGTAATCTGATGGAAAGCTAGGTCAGTCTGGCCAAGAAAACAAAAACAGCTTTCATTAGTACTGTTCACTAACGAGATAATGCAAATCTGCAGTCAGCATTCTGAAAGCTACATGTGGTCATTTCTGATCACTTCAGGACATTTTTAGCCCTGTGCTCTAGTGAGCTGAGCTCCTCCAAGAGAGGAGTTTGTGTCAGTGGGGATCTGCTCATGAAACACTAAAGGAGATGGACCAAGTCCTTTTCAATACCATGGAAGTCTGCTTTGTCACTACCGTGAACTTGGGGATAGTGCAAAACTCTTAACTGACAGTGTCAATTGATGTACTATTTACACTTACATTACACTTCAGAAAACCTGTTGTTTCCTTTGAGGTAAATAACTAAACTTTTAAACAAAAAAGTGAACTAAGTTTTCCTACCCTCTTGTGCCCAAATACACGTAAACAGCAAGCAAACTCTTACAGAGCATCATGGTTTGTTCTGTTTTTCTGAAGGTCCTACTACTGCCTACCATTCCTTTGCCTATTTCTCACGTCCCAATCAACCACAGTTACAGACATGCAGTCACTTTTTTCAGCATCCCCGATCACAGCCATAACATAATATTCCCATTTCTTTCTTAAAACTGAGTTAACCTACCGATTCCAGAGCAAAGCCTGTCAATATAGCTTATGTAACATATCCGATTAATACAAATTTAGTCTGGTGTTCTACTGTACCTGACATGGGCAGATAATTCTGGTAAGAAACAAATCCCTGTTACAGGGATACAGGCTGCCTGTTGAATTTTACCACAGCTCGCTCTGTCTGTATTTTCTGCTATATCTGATGAAAAGCCATGGCAGTTCATTAGCAACTCTTCAGTGATAAAGCTGCATCACAACAACTTCCTAGATATTACCATAGCAAAGAAAGAGGTATATGATTTTTTGCTTGTTTTAAATAATTATTTTCCCTTTGTACTCCATCTACTTCATCCATCGAGTAAAGGCTCAAGTGCCATGTGTACGGCACACAGACAGCATCACCAGTAAGTAGAAACCTACCACAAAAAATCTGTTCAAACCAGCTCAAGAAATTGGGCACATTGTACTTGTGGTGGGGGGAAAGTAGCAATTGTTTGTACAGAGGTGTAAAAACATCTTCAAATTTCAGTTTTTGTAAAAGATCACTGCGATCTTGAAGTTTACAGGAAACCCATAACCACAGAGAGTTTCATACTCTAAGCTACACGGAGCCAAGATTTTTGTCCTCTCTATATAGGTTGTTTGGAGTAAAATAAAACACAAAATTCAGTGCCTTTAAAGGAAAAAAAAAAACCCAAATCAACCAACCAATCTGCCTCCCCCCTTCCCTTCCCAAAAAAAAATAAAGCCCCAACAACACCATCACATAACCCCAAATGAGAAATAGAGGTGCTCTCCTTCAAACACCTAAATTCTTACTTGTTCAGAGAGCCAAAACCCACCCTGAGGTAGTGACTGTTGGTCAAAATATAGGACTGGCACTTGTAATATACTTCCTTTCACCAGAGACACATTAGCAGCATCCATTTGCCACCAACATCAGCCAAGAGACTTCCATTTCACCAAGAGATTGCTGAATGTCACACCCTTCAACTGTCTTGAAGGCTTCCTCTTCTGTACAATGTTGACTATCAATTAATTACTTCCTAGTGCCCTGGGGAAGCCGATTTCTCATTTTTGGCTGGTGCACTGAGAGCCATTGGGCACAGATGGCCTTCACCACGTCATCTCCGCTGACCTCAGCGAGCTGTTGCACATGCTGGACTAGCTGCACTGCTCTGGTCTTCTCCTGTCTCACTGAGACTAGATAGGCAGAACGCAACTTGTTGCACATCACATAGGCCTGGATCTGAAGCAGAAGAGGCAGAAAGCTGTAGAAGACTAACATGCAAGTCTTAAGCAAGGATTCCTAAAAATACCTATTTCAAAAGTATTAGCAGTATATCATGAAGCGCAGTATGGCATGGAGCAGATCCCAATCTAAAAGATGGACAGCTCTATTTTAATAAGTTTGTCTCTTGCAGAAACTCCTTCACTGTTATCACCATGAAATCAGCATCAGCAATCTTATTAGTGCATTAATTTGCCATATTCTCATAGCAAAGAATCTAAATCAGTCATCAACTTATGTCAACATTCTCGCACCAGCAGCTCCCATCTTTCACTGACAGATCCTACATAAAGGCAGAAAAAAACACCCATTTTTAAATCTACACAGAGTTTGTCAGGTGGAGTGGGACAGTGGCAGTCACAAATCTTAAGAGTTTTTTCCCAGCTACCGGTACTCAAGATCCAACAATCCATGAACACCAAGCCACAGCCCCTTTGTCTATAAACATAGATCTACAGTTCACATATGTATCTGTATATCAGAATTTAAGGTGATCCACTATTTAACTCTTGATCAAAATAGAAGTAGTATAATCCTGAAACAATAAGCTGAAACAACAATCTTCTAAGTACGTTAATCTTCGTTGGCTGTCTACCATTAGAATCTTCTATGCAGCTATGTAAAAACCTGGGTAATAGAACCACTAAACCCATTAATGCACCTCTCTGAAATACTTTTCCACCTATTCTAACAAATGCTTAGCCCTCTCTCAGGACTGTCAAGAACCTAATGGGAGTAACATCAACTGATAGCTTCATGTCACAGCTCTACAGTCAGAAACAGCATAGCCTTGAGGAAACACTGATTTCTACAGTCTAGGAGCGGCCTTCAAAACTTTGGCTTGAGTGAGGATAAGAGAAGAGCATGTAGCCTGCAGACCAAGGCTGGGCTGTTTAGCCCTAGCTAAAGCAGTTCCTCTACCATACTTTTACTTACCTTGTTTTCATCACTGTCCATATCCTGAATCAGATTATCAAGATCCTGTATCCAAAGAAGGGAAAAGATGTTCACATTTAGAGTAACAATAGCATGTAAAGCTTTGACCCATCAGGGACCAAACCCACATCACTGCTTAGATGGTCACACTGTCCCAACTGCAAGTACTGCAGATGCAGAAAATAAAGTCCAATTATTCCTTTTACCACAGGTTCTCCTGCCTGCATGACTCGGAGGTACCCCTAGAGAATGGTGGAAGCCTGGGAGTCCTCCATGGACATGACTCACATTGCATGAATTTCTGGGTTGTTCAGATTCCAGCACAGAGTTGGCCCCTATTGCTCACTCTGACCCAAGGGGTAAACTGCATCCCCTAGCTTGATTAGAATTTCACAGAGGGCACCTCCCGTCCTTCACTAGAATGGAAAAGACTGTGGTAAGCAAAGGAAAGCTTAAAATTGTTTCCTGTGGAAGCAGGAGGTTTTTGCCTCCACACATCCTCTATTAGCCACGAAAGCCTCACTGCACCCCAAATCAGGAGCATTTAACAGGATCCTGTGAAGCTGTTCTGGTTTGAGGTAAATCAGAATCAGTATTCTAGCTTCTGCTCAGTCTCATCTAAGTAATTTCATTTTCTCAAACTGCATGTTTTATAAACAGTGCTTCTCTAAAACTGATTACAAAGGGCATTGGTACACAAAAAGGCCAAAGCTTATACTTGTTCCTACAGAAACCAAGGTCATCCTTGAGCTGGTAGATGCTGTAAGTCTAAAAGACTAAAAAGGATCACATCTGCACCAACAGGAGGACAGGACAGGTGACCTCAAACTGACCAGAGTATTCTATCCCATATACATCATACTCAGTATAAAACAGAGATCATGAGGGTCTTGCTCTTCTCCGATGGCTGGCTTCCAGTGATGACCTTGTCTGTTTGCCCCTCATCCCAGATCTGTGAGTTAACAAACAGTCCCTGGGTCCAGCCTCCCTCCTGTCACTCACTTTTTCCCCCAAGCTTGCTCTGCAGCATGTGCGGTAACCTACAGTCATTGAGGGGCAAGGATGCAATTTCATTTTTTTGGTAGGTATTTTGTTGTTTCTTATTAATAGTATTTTCTTTGTTAGTAGTAGTATTTTTTTCATTAAAGCTGTTTTAGCTACCAAGCCACAAGTCCTCTCCTCTCATTTCCCTTTCCCTTAGGGTGAAGGAGAAGGAAATAAAGATCCCAACTGCTTGATTTTAACTTCTGATATTGGCCAGGCTGGGTCTAAACTGTGACAAAAGCAAAGATATTCTCCCAAGTACTCCTTTGGGAAGTGCAGGGCAGAAGCATGCTACAGCTACTTATTATTTCCCCTTGAAAGACCTGCATAAGGCAAATCACACACTCCTACACCTTTAAACAATGCCTGTAGAACAGAGCCAGAAGACACAAAGACTAGATAAAAGAGCAGTGTAGGCATCACAAGATGGTTTCCCTGCAGCCCATATTGTATATAAACCATTTTACTTTAAAAGGAACACAATACAGGGTATAATTACCTCAGCAGGAATGCTCTTGAACTCATTTAGGCAGTTCAGGATAATGTTATCCCCATCATTTTTTGTTGCCACTCCAGACTCGCTGACACACTTGAGGAGCTGCCGGATCTCATTGTACTTCTGCTGCTTCACCAGCTGCTTGGCCACTTTGCTGTATACTTCTGTAGCCTCCAGCTGGAAGTCCTAGAGGTAGTTGGAAGATCACAGCAACATGTTAAAACATTCTCAGCAAGTTTTGTCAGGCAGTCTGTACAACTGAAAATGTCTCCTAAGGACAAAATACCACATCATGCTCCAGAAAGTCAAAGCTGCTCTGAGGGCCTGTAGTTTTCCAGTCACTACTGCTCATGGTTCACTTACATGTTTTCTATAATTAGACTGATAAAACTCAATTTTGCTCAAGAACAAGAGCACTTGTTACTGTCATCTTTTCAGGGGTGGCAAAAAAAATCAATTTTATTTCTCCTAGCTAAAGATCTTATCCTAGGTCCCTACCCACCTCTCCTTTCCTTGGCATGTTTCTCCAGCCACCACACCAGTAGCCACCTTTTGTGTATCCCAAGAAACAGGAGACAACTGACCATCATACACCTCCCATACAAAGGAATATTTCAGAAAAGTTGCAGACTGATTCCACCAGCAATAAGGCAAGAAAAAATATTAAAAAGGAAACAGAAGCAATGCAAGGCAGCTGGACTCACTGCTCCAGTTTTGCAGGGGACAGTGACTGCTGTTGCCACTAAGAAGTGCTGCTTTTCTAAGGCACTCTATCTCACTACAAACAGGTGTTCTACTTTGTACATCCTGACCTGAAAGAAGCAGGGCCTACCACATTCACAAATACTCTTTCAGTGTGCCACCTCTGTCCAGGTGCTTGCTGCTTGCAGGAGTTACTTTTGTAGTAACAGTGCCTGCTATATCATGTTTTTCCATACCTGAAGAACTCTAAATGCAATTCCAAACCCCTCCTCAATATTTTTGCCTTCCAACATGACCTAAAAAGAGAGGCACAGACAAGTTTAGGAATGTACATTCTTTTTTCATTATGTACAGTTAAATAATAATGCATTTCCATATTTTGCCCAAAGGTCAGAAGACAACATGTTACTTCAACAAGAAGCAACACCACCCCAAGAAGTGAACAAAGTAACAGGCACACTGATTCCCTGTGGAACACTGGGCAAGTTACAGATTATGCTGAGCTCAAGTTAAGGGCTAGAATAACCGCAGTATTTGCCTTGCTTCAAAACCCAATAGGATGTGCAGTCAAAAGGCACATAGTAGTAGTTGTATTTGGGATCCTCTGCCTCTGGAAGTTTGAACTCTGAGGATAGGAGCTTTAAGTTCTCACATGTTCTCTGCTACTTTGAGGAAAAACAGATTTTACATAACTAGGGGGCTGCATACATGCACAAGTAACCTGCACACAAAAAATACAAGAGGCTGCTCCAATCATCAAGTGTTCAACCTTAAAATCAAGTTCACATTGCTGATAGAAAACAGAGTGGTATTTGAAATAGCAATAAGTACCTTGCAAGCAACATCCATTTTCATGTTATTATTTCCAAAGAGTGTGGGCAAGGAAGAACCTGTCACATGAGAGGTTCCTGAGCTCTCACACTGATGCAGGAACTTTGTTACTTCCATCTGTAGATCAACTGTATTGATATGCCTAGACAAAGGAAAAGTTCTGACTTTATTTTGAAGCAGAAAGTGTAAATTACCATTTGAGTGAACTTAATTTCTCAAACATTTTAAAATAAGACATTTCCAAACAATAATTATTTCAGTTACTTTTTGATATTTTTTGTGTGTGTTGCCAAATCTGCAGCAGTGAGATACTTTTCAGATCTGCGCATGCATCACAAGCCATAGGTGAGCACTTGTTCATGTTATTTCAGAACTGAACTTGAGAATCTGGATCTCAAACATCTGCTCCCTCTTTTCCACCTCCACATACACTCCCTTCCATCTTTAAGTTAGAGTCTAGCAAAAAAAAAAAAAAAGAAAGAAAACCCCCAAGAAAACCACAATATAAAAGCCCAAGGAAGATCTCTAAAATTTACACTTCAACTTCTGAATACAGAGATTTGGTTATATCTGGCACCTATAACTTGCATATAGTTGAATATTGTGAGTTAACCTCAGTTAAGCAGGTAAGCACCACAAAGCTGCTTGCTTTCTGGAGAGGAAAGGAGTGAAAGCAAGAAAACTTGGGGATCGATATACAGCTGTAGGGTTTTTATTTTTTTAAATTAAAAGAAGGTAGATGATACACAGACTGATATTTTTAGTAGAAAAAAATTGCTCATCTGCTGGTTTGGGTAGGATGGGGAAAAGGTAATAGGAACTCTGTACTTGTAGCTACAATATAAGCCAGATTTGGGTCAGACACAGCTAGCATGTGTTACGTAAAGCAAAATTAAATATAGCCACTGAAAAACACCAAAAGATGACAAAAGCCAGAATTTCCCCTTTCCTATAACTTAGCTTCTTGTTCATAGGTACCTTGACACATCTGTAGCAGACATTTTCTTCCTAAAAGTGCATGCCATTTTTTTCCTTCCTAAACTTCTTGAGACCTCCTGCAGATAGACTTTGAGATGGTCCTTGATCTTTAGGAGCCATGTCTGTCTGCCTCCCAGTTCAGTGTAAGACTTGGCTCCGTGAGTGAAAAATCTAATGCAGGTCATGGCAGCACGAACGTGATCCTAGAAGAAATATGACAAACACTAAGATGGACAAAAGGACATCACCTTTACTAATTATTTATACCGACAGTGCTCTCACAAAGCAGCCAATGCTCATTTTTCTTTAAAACGGTAGCTAAGCAATGTGCCAGATCCATGACAAACTCAGAGCAGGTCAGTTTCTGTCAGGCTCAGGCCTCCCTACCTGTTTTTTTAGGACTGGAAAGAAACAAAGATATACTTGTCCATCATGCATATTTACACCAAAGCAAATAAACAGAAGTCTGACAGTATCCAACCTATTACTGGAAAAGATGACACTGACTCTCATCGTACCTTCATGAACTGTTGCAGTTCATACAGGATATGGTAGTAGTTCTTCCTCTGCAAGTATTTGCAGGCTGCAATCAAGTATACTCCCCAGCTCTCCAATCCTGGATCAATGGTTTCCAGCAGGTTCTCCAACATATGCAGTTTACCACTTTCATAGCTTGGAATGAAGACTCCTTCAATGAACACTTCTGATGGGGATTCCTTCACAAATGTCAGAAAGGTAGCTTGAAGCAAAGCCACTGTGGCTTATTAATTTTTGTTATACAACAAAGTAGCATTATCTAACAGCATAAAATTAATAGCTAATTCAGGTTGCAAGGGACCCCTGCAGGTCGTTTGGTTCAAATCCCCACTCAAAGAACAGCTTCCAAGTTAGGTCATGCTGCTCTGCGCCTGTCCAGTTAAGTTCTGAGCATGATGAAGTAGGGAAATTCAACAGCCTCTCAGTTCCCATATCCTCACTGCAAAAAAACCTTTTCCTTTGATCCAGCTGGACTTCCCCTTGCTCCAGATTTTGTCTTTCACTTATCCATTTTTTCTGTGAACATTTGAAGTAAGTCTGGCTCTATCTTCCCTAAAATCACCCACTTGGTAGCTGAGACCAGCACACAGATCTCCTTTTGCCTTCTCTTCTTCAAGCTGGAAATCTTGCCTCACTTTGTGTGTTTTGTACTAGGAAACCCCAAAGTCATCACAATAGTTCAGAACACTGCATGATACATCCAGACCAGCCTTGAAATCCTTTGTCCTTTACAAATTTCAATGCGTGTGATGGTAAATTACTCACCTTATTTAACAAGTGAAGCAGTGCTTCTCTCATACAGTCATGCCTCATGTAAAAGCTTATTATAGCCAGATTAGTGCCATAACTATGCAAATAGAACAAGCACTCTTGATAGTAGCTATTGTGTTGAATCTTTCCCTCACATATTTCCAGAGACAGACTTCTTGTTCTCAGTGTTGCTTCAAGTTCCCTCAATGTGGCAAAGTAATCATCATCCTGCCATTAAAACAGAGAATCAATGATAGGTGATGAGCAAGAACAAAACTCTTTTTAGTCAGATCTCCTCACTCAACTCAGCCCTGAAGCGTATCTGATATCGTTGTTTTTTAAAGATATCTCTTTAGAGATGAGAATCCAGTCTTTTTTTTTTTTTATAAAAACTAGATGGGAACCCTGCTATCAACAAAGGTGCTGAATTCTGTTGTAGTTATCATAGCTGTTTCCAGGGACAGACAGGATGGTTATTTAAACACAATTCAATTAATAGCTACTTCAGCAATCTATTTCAAAACCAGGCTTATTTAATTCTCCTAAAATAGGTACAACTATTAGGTCTCTAATCGTTATGATTCTGCAGTTACTTTGTACTAAAAATAATTTTTTGGCACCTAGTCAGAACTTCCAGAGCTAACCCTAAACCACATAGTGCTTTTTGATGAGGAAAGAGCAGGACAGCATTTGTAAAAATATCCTTTGAATTCCTTCAAAGTTAAGTTTCAGTAGAAAAATGGCATCACCACAGCATCACAACATACTGTTGGGACTGAGTTGAGTTCTCTCAGACTGTAGTAATAACATTAACCAGTACAGCTTCATTCCTCTCCACTTAGCACACCCCAAAATACTATAAAATCATATGATCTAGTTATCAGCCAACTCCCTGTGATGAAATAGCTCAGCAATATTTATTTTGCAATATGCAATCACCACAAAAGGAAAAAACCCCTAACACCCAATAGTGCAACATGCATTCCCCCAAGATGTGTATTAAAACATCATTACTTTGCTATAACCCTTCAGAGTAGACAGGACAGTACTCCTACCACAATGAGTATGGGCTTCACTGTTGACTCCAGGTACTGTATCACATCCTGAACCAGCCTTGAACCACGATTCAGCTGGTTCAGATCCATAGGTGGCTTTAAACATCGGCTAAACTTCTCTCTAGCAGAACTTAAATTTCCAGCTTTAAGGCAAGCCATGCCCCAGGCATGCCATGCTCCACTTGGATCCAAGCCAGATTTTGTAGAAACCTAAATTAAAAATAATTTGTTAATATTGCAACACAGTTCCAGTACAGAAAACAGGAAAACTGGCTTATCATGCAGTCTGATTGTGACTTTTCACTACTTAGAGCACATTTTCCATTTAAAAACAAAACAAACCCTTGTGGTAATTATTTCTATACTACTGGCACAAAACACCAATTACTTGAAACACTCATGATCTCCATATGTGGAAGTATATTTTATTGTACGAGTTTAAGCAACTTTTTATCTTGGAAATTTCAGTTCAACGGTTTTAAAACCCAGGACATTTTCACATCCACGTTTCTAAAGCAGATGATTTTTACAGACCAGAAGTCATCAAGTTTGTGGTTTTAAAAAAAGCAACAGAAGATGCTTCACAGACCATTAGGAAATTTTTCACTTCACACAACTTTGCTGATGAAATTTCCTCCTGATCTTTAGTAGATCAGCTGCCTTTAAACATGATCAATTTCTATGCATAGAAGTCATCTGCTCCTGCTGTTTATTGCCCCTTAAAAATTCTATAATCCTGTTCTTAAACTTCAATGTCCTAGAACAGATGCTCCTGGGAGTAGGAGGAAGATGGAAGATTATAAACCACTTCAAATGAGATCTGACAGAAAGATCATAGAATCATTACTGATTTCTGAACAAATGCTTGGGAAAGGTACCTTTACTAATGTCTGCTGTGGGATTACAATCAAAATCATACACAATCTTCAGACAAAGTCCTGCCACAAAGGATGTCTTGACCCTACTAGACGATGCAAGATTCTTCCATTTAATGGCTTTCATACATTTTAAGCCCATTCAAATTTTAATTGTATCAGGAAGCAAGACCCCTACCCTCCCTTCAGCAGCCCACTCCAGTGGGACTTGTCCTTCTCAGAATTTGTTTTTTCTCAGTGTTCAGAAAATGATTTATTCCTTGTTTAAAGCTTAATTCCAGTTTTTAACTGTTTAAATATTGCCCATTGCGCACATCACATCCATCTGAACTCAGGAGGGGGAAACCCAAAAGCCACTAAAAGGCCAAAACCATCATTAATGATGACATCCCTCCATTGTCATTACCTCTATAGCTAGCTGATAGTACTCTGCTTCCAGAAGCTGATTTCTTAATCTTGTTACTGCTGCAGGGAGAAGAATCTGATCCAGAGATGGTATTGGATGGTAGGCAGCAGCAACCAAAATACTCAATACATCTACTTTGCTGATGTAGCTAGGAGATAATCAAAGAGGTTAAAGAAGAACATACACTTCCACCACCATCCACCTAGAGATCTTTATGCCAAAGATAACTCCTAGAATAGTGGTTCCTAATAACCAGTATATGAGGTTTCTATATCCATCATACTCTCCTATCCACACTATTTTTTATTGGAGTTTTTTGCCATATTCAATGGAACACTCACAGATACCAAATGCAGACACCATCTATGTTACCAAATCAAAACAGTATGTATGAAATTTTTACATTACACCTGCCACTTAAAGCTATGCAGGACAAACCTTAAGAAAAGTGTAAAATGCTCATTCTCATGAAGTGCAGGTTGAAAATCCTATACTGAAACAGATCAAAAGCAGATACACAATATCAGAAGTAAAATATTCACACCAGTCTTGGTGACTAATTTCCTCCTTAGTCTAAGAATTGTCTCAGTAATTATTACATAATCATTACTCTTATTTCCATTATTTGAACTCTTATATCATTCTTGCATTATCAACTTCTCGTTTAACACGTCCACAGTACAATCACAAAACAACTCTCCTACCTTCCACTCCTGAGTAAAAAAAAAAAAAAAAGATAATACCTCAATACATCCCAGTGAACATCTCAAATCACCTGTCACAGAGAGCTAGATCCTGACTCCTTCCAGCTTTTACAAACATCATTTTGGCACTGAAGAGCAATTGTTTCATGATGTCCATAAGGAGACCAGCATCCACCTCAGGATTGGCGAGCCCTTGGGACAACTTGCAGCAGTGCTCTATCAGTTGGTGGCCACACACTATGCTGTCACTGTGCAGGCTAAGGATGGCAACACACAAGGAGGAGCTGGGAGCCTGACAATTCGAGGAAAGACAGACAAATGTGGGTATCAAGGTAGTTCTCCAGGGAACTGCTTATACTAGACTCTTTCTCCAGGTCTCACCTGTTCATAATAAAATTCACTGCGCACAATTTCATTCTCCTCTTCACTCAGGGAAAAAACCCATTCAAGCTCAGTTGGCTTGGGTATTCGCACCACTGTAGAATATTCATTATTGGAAGTTTCTGTAGCCAGAAAGAAAACACCAGGCAGACTCACTGTACAAGAGGCAACAAACATGGCTAAGAACACATAAGGTAGAGTATTCCCATACTCTCATAAAACCGTCATCTTCAATCCTCTCATGCTGCCACATCCTGCCAGTTTCATGTCCATCACACAGACTACAGAAATATTTCTATTTTTCAGCAAGCTGCCAAACAGTACCTAAACTTACTCTCACTGTTACCAACACCATAAACAAAAACTGGCTCAAGTAACACATCTTCAAAGGACTATCCAACTCTCACCCTACTGGGTATCAAAGCACATTGACCTCTCTTCTAGCCTTCACCCAGGTAAGTCAAGTATTTCTGAGTGGGAAGGAAGTGGAGAGATGAGAGTTGTGGGTTACAGCTACAAAGCTAAACTGAAGAACCAGTTGTGAAAGAAAGAGTAAATTGACTTAATTGCCCATATCTTCTTTTTAGAATTCAGGTTATTTGAACACCTAGTCCAACAGCCTTAAGACAAAAGATTGTGAGAAGATGAGCTAGCACCTTATGTTAAGTTCTTAAATACGATACTATTGCATAAAATTAAAGCTTTTCACTAAATGAGTCAAAAAGTTTCATTGCTGTGAAAAGTTTTTCTTCCAGATTAAGGAAATTTGTTTGAAATTAGTAACCTAGAATTGAACTGGAGACTAGAATAACTAAAATAAACGAGGTCTGAAAATATTTGATAACCCATCTTCAGTATCAGGCAAGCTAGAAAAGTAGAATAAAACATTTTCCCTCTTAAATCTGAGGATTTCCACACTGTTCTTAATCACTCCTACTGAATGACTGATACGGGGCCCAGTTATATGTAGCCACACTGCAGGCAAAGACAGACCTAACCAGAAGCAGCAGCTCAGAAACCCCATTTCAGCTGTTTAAGTCTTGCAACAAAAGTAATGAAAACCTGCATCAACAGCCAAAACACACCTAAACCAACCAATTAACCTCAATTATCCCAGCAAATTTAAAAAAGGACAAGTAAGAAAAGATATTCCCATTTGTTTTGTAGCACATTACTGCTATAAACACTTCAACTAACCATGTTTTGGTCTGCCAGAATTTCACAGTGGAGGAAAATTTTGCAGTCACCTGACAAACCAGACTAAGCATTGAACAGTAACTATGTTCTGAGGAAAAATGCCAGAGAAAATCAACTAATGTTTCAGGAAAAGTAACAAAATGTATTATATTAGACATGGAAACAGAGGCACTGAAGAGAAATTACTAGACCATATTCACTCAACCAGCAAAGGAGACAACCCGGGACACAATCACACCCGTAAGAGGTGTCTTCATGCTGTGCTACCTTCAGCCAGTGTGGAATATCAACAACCACAGCATTCTGTAGTGGTGTTCAGAGCTGTGCCATCATGGTTTGTAAAAGGAGAATCACTCAGCACATTTCCATAGCAGGCTAATTAATTCCTACTCATACTATAGCCTCCCACTGACTGTAGTCTATGAAGTGTGTTCTCCAACTGCTGGTTTTCAATTCCTTCAATTTCTATTCAGCACGTTCAATACTGGCTCAGACAGCCCTCCTAAATCTCCATCTCACAGAAGTTTGAAATGCTCAGTTTCAGCCTACACATGCAAAAGCCATAAGTGATATTTTCCAACTGAAATTTTGATCACCTTTCAGCTGCAAATAGATGTATTGGCTTCCTATCTCTAATTCTACTAACAAACTGGGCACTTAAAAAAAAAAAAGGAAGTTTAACACTACTCCTTTCCTTACCTTTACCTTGGTCTTGATCTTCTTTTCTGCTGTAATAAAAGAATAGAAAAACATCATGTCTGCTCCAACACAACACGGAAAACAGTTTTGAAAGCAAGATCACAGAATCACAGAACAACCAGGTTGGAAGGGACCCATCGGATCTTCTAGTACAACCATTCCTGTCTAACACTAAACCAAGTCCCTCAAGACCTCATCCACCCGTGTCTTAAACACCTCCAGGGAAGGTGAATCAACCACCTCCCTGGGCAGCCTGTTCCAGTGCCCAATGACCCTCTGCGTGAAAAACCTCCTCCTAATCTCCAGCCTAAATCTACCCTGGCGGAGCTTGAGGTCATTCCCTCTCGTCCTGTCCCCTGTCACTTGGGAGACGAGGTCAGCTCCCTCCTCTCCACAACCACCTTTCAGGTACTTGTAGAGAGTAATGAGGTCTCCTCTCAGCCTCCTCTTCTCCAGGCTAAACAACCCCAGCTCTCTCAGACGCTCCTCATAGGGTCTGTTCTCCAGCCCCTTCACCAGCCTCGTTGCTCTTCTCTGGACTTGCTCCAGAGTCTCAACATCCTTCTTGTGGTGAGGGGCCCAGAACTGGACACAATATTCAAGGAGCGGCCTCACCAGTGCTGAATACAGAGGGAGAATCACCTCCCTGGACCTGATGGTCACACCGTTTCTGATACAAGCCAGGATGCCATTGGCCTTCTTGGCCACCTGGGCACACTGCTGGCTCATGTTCAGTCGGCTGTCAACCAACACCCCCAGGTCCCTCTCCTCCTGGCAGTTTTCCAGCCAGGCTTCTCCCAGTCTGTAGCTCTGCAACCCTACAGGGCAGGGTTGTTGTGCCCCAAGTGCAGGACCCGGCATTTGGCCGTGTTAAACCTCATGCCGTTGGACATTGCCCAGCGGTCCAGCCTGTCCAGGTCCCCCTGCAAAGCCTCCCTACCCTCCAGCAGATCCACACTTGCACACAGCTTTGTGTCATCTGCAAACTTGCTAAGGATACCCTCAATGCCCTCATCCAGGTCATTGATGAAGACATTGAACAGGACTGGACCCAGCACTGAGCCCTGGGGAACCCCACTTGTCACTGGCCTCCAGCTGGACTTAACACCATTTACCACCACTCTCTGGGCCCGGCCATCCAGCCAGTTTCCTACCCAGGAGAGTGTGCGTCTGTCCAGGCCAGAGGCTGACAGTTTCCGTAGCAGAATGCTGTGAGAAACTGTGTCAAAGGCTTTACTGAAGTCCAGAAAGACCACATCCACAGCCTTTCCCTCATCCAGCAGCCGAGTGACTTTGTTATAGAAGGCGATCAGGTTGGTTTGGCAAGACCTGCCTCTAGTAAACCCATGTTGACTGGGCCTGATCACCCGGTTCTCTTGTAAGTGCTTCATGATAGCACTCAAGATCACCTGTTTCATGACTTTCCCTGGCACTGAGGTCAGACTGACTGGTCTGTAGTTCCCCGGATCCTCCCTGCTACCCTTCTTGTAAATGGGAACTACATCAGCCAGTCTCCAGTCCAGAGGTACCTCCCCAGTCTTCCAGGACTGCTGGAAGATGATGGAAAGGGGTTTGGCCAATACATCCGCCAGCTCCCTCAAAACCCTAGGATGTATCCCATCTGGCCCCATGGACTTGTGGGTGTCCAGTTGGCCAAGCAGGGCTCTGACCTCCTCCTCATGGACTATGGGAGCCTCATATTGCTCCTCTGTTTCCCAGGTGTCTACACAGAGGGAAAGAAGGCATTAAGTACCTCAGCCTTCTCCTCGTCCCCTGTCACTACTGTTCCCTCTGAGTCCAAAAGGGACTGTATGGTCTCCCTTGTCCTCCTTTTACTGTTAATATACTTATAAAAAGATTTTTTATTGTCTTTTGCAGACTTAGCGAATCTGACCTCTAGCTCAGCCTTAACCCCTCTGATTTTTTCCCTACGTAGCCTCGCTTCCCTCCTGTAGTCCCTCCAAGAGGCCTGTCCCCTCTTCCAGAGCCTATAAATCTTCCTTTTTTTTCTAATTTGACTCAAGATTTCCCTACTCAACCAAGCTGGTTTTTTCCCCTGCCGTCCTTTTTTCCAGAACACGGGGATGGTTTTCTCCTGAGCTGCCAGGATCTCCTTTTTGAGGAACTCCCAGCCCTCATGGGCTCCCTTGCCCTCAAGTGCTGTCTCCCAGGAGACTTTGCCAACCAGCCTTCTAAACAGTTCAAAGTCTGCCCTCTGAAAATTTAGTGCTACCGTCCTGCTTAGCACCCTCTTCACTTCACCTAGGACAGAAAACCCTATCATCTCATGATCACTAAGACCTAGGCGACCCCCTACTCTCACATCCCCCACAAGGCCCTCTCTGTTCACAAACAGCAAGTCCAGGAGGGCACCTTCCCTCGTAGGTTCGTTGACCAGCTGTGCAAGGAAGTTGTCTTCCACGCACTCCAGGAACCTCCTAGACTGCTTCCTTTCTGCTGTGTTGTACTTCCAGCAGATACTAGGGAGATTGAAGTCTCCCACAAGGACAAGAGGCACTGACTTGGAGATTGACCCCAGCTGTTTAAAGAAGAGCTCATCAGCTGCTTCTCCTTGGCTGGGTGGCCTGTAACAGACTCCCATCACAAAGTCTCCCTTGTTATGGGCTCCCTTGATCTTAACCCACAGGCACTCAATCTCCTCATCGCCACAGTCCATCCCGGAGGTGTCCAAGTCCTCCCTTACAAAGAGGGCTACTCCACCCCCTCTCCTACCCTTTCTATCCCTCCTGAAGAGTTTATACCCCACCATACCCCAACTCCAGTTATAAGAGTCATCCCACCACGTTTCCGTGATGGCAACGACATCAAAGGCACCTTGCCCTACAACGGCTTCCAGCTCTTCCAATCAATATGGCTAGTCTTTCCAGAACACTGTCTTGTAATAATCATACCTTCCTACCTGCCCTCTCTGTCCCACTGCCCTGCCCCTACCCCTTGCTGCCTGGAAATCTAAGATCCTGCCTCTGCATAGTTGTATTTCAATTACACTAAGTAATCAGTTTTTATAACTTTCTGTAAGAGTAGCACGGCTGGACACATCATAAAAAAAGCATACACTAAGAACAAGAACTGTTCACTATCAGAATACATCAGAGCTATTATGAAGTTTTTGCCACACAGGTCTTTGTCTTTGCCCTTAAGATTTAATTAGTTTTGACATACAAATAGGGAAAGTATAAAAAAACCATCACGGCACTTAAGTAATTACAACATGACAGGTAGCTTTCAAGCTCATTGCTAGGCTCTGCTGACCTAATCTAGCAGTGATGATGCACACTGGTTTAGCTAGAGTGACTGCTTATTTTTTCAGAGGTTCCTTCTCAGATCTGCACAGTACTCTCTTGCTAGCAAGCCCGCCAACATTGCTGTAGCTGATACTGCTGTGTGCAGTACACTAGGAAAGAGAAAATGCAGTTGAAAACGAAGTTGAAAAGAGATAATTTGCATCTCTGTGACCCTGTCAAGCCTTCTGGTAGCAGTATCAGCTATGGCAATACCAGTAGGCTTGACAGGGTCACAGAGATTAAAACTCACACCTCAGCTGTTGTTTTCACCAGCTGGCCTAACACACATGCAATTAATTTTGGTCCAATTCTCAGTTTAAAGCAACTACATCATGAAAATCTCTCACAGCTGTCCCTTTTATTAAGGGCAGTTTCAAAGCTTATTTAATCATGAACTTTCTTTAGAATTCCCAAAGGTTCAAGAAGTCATAATCAAGGGGTTATGGACTAATATAAAAAACTTAGTTCAGCAGAGCTAATCAACATGTGATGTTAGTCCAGTTGACAAGTAAACCACAAAGAAACTTTGTCACACTGCAGCAGTTTGTGCTGAATATGTTTTGCAAAACATTCAATTCTTAGTTGAGCATCAGTTGATGCTCAAAGAATTAAAGGCTTTGTTGCCTGTCCCTTCAGTGATCTAATACGAAAAGTAACCTGAGGTGTAAGGCCCATTCCCACACTCAAACGTGAAAATGCCAACCCCTGGAGGCCAGAAAGCTGACACTTATATTATCCAAATAAACCCAAATACTTATTTGTCCCCCTCATTCCATTCATGGACTCTACCATGTACGTGAAATTGAGGAGAACTAGAACAGAAGGACTCACCTGCTTGTATCTAGTACTGAGTCAGGCAGATGTTCTCTATTGTAGTAGCTATAGCATTGATCACATACACGAGAAAGATTATCTCTGCCAGCTTCTACTGCCATTTTCTTGGTGGAGCAAGAGCTGCATACCAACCTGCCGCAGCGCCTGCAGTGATGGCGCCTGTTAAACTAAGCAAGAGGTCATGGATGAGCAAAGAATATTCTGAAGTCCCTTCCTATCATCTGCTCCCATTCATGAGTAAACTCACTCCATTTGAAGACAGAAAACACCATATACTTTATGGCTTTTCAGAATGATAATGATTCTCACTAATACAATTCTTTTCTGCAGACGGTATGGCAAAGAAAAAAACCACTCAAACCCAGAGGCAGGTATTTAAAACATGTTTGCTGCAGTCTTGGGCTTTCCACTATTTAAATTGTCTCAGTTTTGGTTACAGCACTAAGTAGATCATCTCCTAGAAGAGTTAGAAGCTGTAGATTGTCTTTCTGACACCATCTTTTAATTTTCAAATTCAAAAGCAAGGGATACTTTGAGAAAACCTTACTGTTTCAAAGCAACAGAAGATTGCTTCCAGTACTTAAGGGAGGCCTACAGGAAAGATGGGCAGGGGCTTTTTACTTGGAGAGAGTAGTGAAAGGACACATGGTAATGTTCTTTAAGCTGAAAGAGGGAAGACTTAGATTAGACATGAAGACATTTTTTTACTGTGAAAGTGGTGAGACACTGGCACAGGTTGCGCAGAGAAGCTGTGGATGACTCATCCCTGGAGATGTTCAAGGCCAGGTTGGATGGGGCCTTGAGCAACCTGATCCAGTGGAAGGTGTCCCTGCCCATGGCAGGGGGGTTGGAACTGGATGATCTTTCAGGTCCCTTCCAACCCAAGAAATTCTATGGTTCTATTAAAATAGCAGACTGCCAGCAACACCTGCAAAACTCAAAACTAATCTTCTCCCTTGGAGCACCAATGCAGTTGCTCAAGTGCCCTAGGAAATTACAAGTTTTAGAAAAGTGTAACCAAGAGTAAAGATTCTATTTTCTACATTTGTAATCTGGATTATATGATGCTCATGTTATTTCTGACCAGCACAGTCAACAAGACTGATTTTTTTTAATCATTAATACTGAAATGAAATACTAAACATTTGAGATCATGATTGTCTCCTCTCTGATGAGCAGATTTCCTCTTTGGGTTCTATCCCTTCACAGAACTCTGCAAGGAGCTAACTGTTGCCATTCTCCTCAACTACATTAAACAGAAAGCAATGACTGAACATTGAAGGACTGGCAATCTTGTCAGGCCTACACTGACGCAGACAAACATGCCAAGTAGCTCTTAGGAAACAGACTATGAACAGGTGTTTGTGTTAAGGTCACAATTATAGTAATGTCTGTACTTCATTTCTGCTGCTTACCATAGTAAAACGTTCAGTTTTGCAAACCATACATATCGTTTCAGTATCATCAGGTATCCACTGCTGCTTTGGTGGTGGCTTTTCAGGAGGCACAAATTCTTGAGGAAACAAGTTCTGCTGCAGGCTTCTGTCTCTGGGACTTGCAGATATGGTGACACCTTAAGAAGAGCCAGGCCAAGAGATGGAATGGGATTTAAGCTGTTTAATGTAGTCTTGAATAACAAAACACTACAGACTTCTAAGGCTGTAAGATCTTTTTGCCTCACAAGACTACTATAATCTTTCAACCAAGCACAGCAGAACAACATTGTGTAAGGAATTTGCTTTAAGGTAAAACAGTACTTCGGTACTGATAAGTTAAAGTACACATTTTATTAATAGAACTTTACCAAAACAATTAGAGAAGTATAAGACAACGTATCAGCATCTCTGCTTGTATCATAAGCAAAGACTTAGAAGAGGTAGAAAAAAAAATACCCCTGTATACAGAAGCCAAGAAGGGATATAGGATAAAATATAATCTGAAGGACAGTAGGTGCTGATGGTCCTGAAGACAGAGACCTTTCTTTGTTTTCTCAGGAGATGTGTGGTAGCTCTCAGCATATCCCTCCCTGTTCTGGTCTCCTTTGCAGTCTACTACTGTGAAGAAATCAATTCCAAGAAGCAGGAGTGTAAGTCTTTCACCTTCGGGATCTTTGATGTTGCCAATGAAATACTCATTGAATCAAGTTTACAGTCTGGGATAGGCTCTTAGTTTATACAATGTAATCTAGTTACACAACGGGGTAATTAAAGTTCAACCTGTCACTGCAGGCCTGCAAGCCAGCTTCTGCGTACATGAATGCTAAACTAAAAGAAAAAAAAATCTCCATTCTAATAAAGCTAACTCAAGCTCACTCAAGTAGGTACTGGATTGCAAAGGAACATTAGAGGACAATTCATTCAAGTTTTGTAAAAAATACAGATATTAAGCTGGTCATTACAAGGAAATGCAAAGAGCTACACTGCCCAGTCCAAGACATTGCTGTAACTTCATGTAGGCAGAGCAAGAAGAGGTTTCAGTTCAAGACACCGAACTAGAGAACAGTTCAGTCACCCTAAACTACAGATCAGGATATCACTGTGCCGCTCCAGTTCAGGCCTATCACTGGCTGAGAATCATCAGCCTTGGAGGTCTGAGGATATCCTTTGCTAGTCACTCCCTGAAAGCATGGGCTGTGCATCATTCACAATCTATATCCCCTGAATCGCTTGCATTAGATGCTGGAACCAATAAGATGGATTTGTAGTTGTTTTTAAGTCAAAAATATTCTGCACTTGTTTGGAATTAAATTATTTTGTTTCTATTCTATTTGTGTTTGAGGACTCTGAGTGGACCTTCTCAGACAATACAAGGTGTGCTATTTCCCCTCAAGACAAGACTGATACTAGAAAAAAAAATAAATAAATTCTGGGACCAAAAGAGTGGCAAACAAAAAAAATGCAACACAAATGCAGTTTCTACTGTAAAACCAAAGTTAAGATCCAGAAAGAAAAAAGCTACTTAGTAAAGAATAGGAAGATGGGAAGCATCACCACAACAACGGGCTTCCAAAGGAGCTCTGCCTATAAACCCAGAGAATATACAGAAGTGAAAACAAAGATCAATCTGCAGCACCATTAATCCTCTAGCAATCTGGCTGTGGCACAGTGAATTTCCCCCCCAAGCCTGCGGCTGAAGTCCCATTTCCTACCATCTGTTCAGGCTTGGTGTTTTTCTATAAAGTCTGGAATGGAAAGGTTGTGTGCCAATTTTTCAGACATTTTGTACATACCTGCCAAAAATCAAGACAAAGCCATACGCTTCTTGTTCCCCTTTAAGTTTACTTTTACTTGGGCCCAAAATACCCAACCGTAGAGACCTACTGATCTGCATTAAATACAACCCAACTTATTATTAAGCAATGTAACACACATACATAAAGGATAAAACAAATAAGAACAGTTCAGAAGAAAATTGTAACAAGTTAACATTACCAGTAAAGCTGACAGGAGATAGATCTGATGATCCCGATTTAGACAGTGTTTCACACTCCAATACCTGATTGAGACTTTCTTGGACACGTATCAGAGAATCTACGGCAAAGATAAGAACAAAAATAAAAACCTGAGAACAATACTGGCCAAATATCTACTTGGTCTTATGAAGATTAGAAGAATCCATTCACATGATTGTAAGAACATCAGTACAAACTGGGACTGGTTATGTAATTACAAATTACTATGCTTACATGAAAATCAGCTCACAGCAATTTATACAAAACTATATAAAATTCAGTGACCTGAAATACAGAGAAAAGGATCCTTATGAAGGCAATGGACCAATCACAGGCACAAGAGTACTACAGCAGAGAGAGCATCAGATGTGAAAACAATGTTAGCACAAAATGCTCATGGCAAATGTTAAATGTTTCACATCACAGTGGAAGGAACATATCTTTTCCTGACAAATGACCTGTAAGTCCAATCCTTTTCAAACAAGAGCTGCGTTTTTAAATCAAGAAATGAAGTCAGCATTTTGAAACTGGCACAGAGCAAGTCAGTACCATATCCACAGGTATAAATAGATACAGATAGGTACACGTACCACATGCTTTTAATACACTGAAACACAGCCACTGGACTTGATCTGCAGCACCCTCTGCTGTTTCAGTAGTAAAACCCCAAAGAAAGAGCACCAAATACAAGAGAATTGAAGATCACATGAGAAGGGATTGACAAGCCAGAAAGGAGAACTGTGCTGAGGATGTTAAATATAACTATGAGTTTAAGTCTTTTATACAAAAAAAGGAAAAGGACTAGGGTAGGAGGAAAGACTATCAAAGATTAAATCCCCATTCTGCTTAGGGAAGATGCAGTTGGCTGCAGGTTTTAGAACTGCTTAATTCAAAAGTGACTTTGTATTAAAGAGGAATTAAATTTAAACGATACCATATAAGAAGAGAGACCCCAAAAAGGAGCAACAGAGGAGAGCTCCAGAAACTTTTGAAGCAGTTGATCCTTGAGAGCAGGTATTTACAGGAAAGGCAAAGACTTCAAGAACATGTTCTGGGCTAGAGGGAGACCGCAGGCACTCATCTAAAAATGTTGTAGCACAACTGATGAAGTGATTCTGGGGGAAGTTGACCCTTCTTTCCCAAGTGAAAACCAGCATTTCCACAGACAGTCACCTGATCTCTTGTCTTTTAATGCAAAAGGGAAGTTGAGAGCTTTTTCTGCATACTTGGAGAGCAAATTGTCAATGTCTTCTATGGTAAAACCAATCTCCTGTCCAGCTAAGAGTTGGTGCAGTGTCTGTACAGCAACAGCTACCCTGTCCACCTTCATATTCATGAGGAGCTGCTCCAGCACAAGCAGTGGCCTGGAGGAGAGGTGGAAGTAGTTAACACAAGAATGCTCAGGCAGAGTCAGCAGCACCTAAGACACAAGCAAAAAAAGCATATGTTAAAATTATACAGCTTCAAATCTGTGTTTCTGTGAGATTGAAGAGAAGAAACTAACATAGCAGCTTAGACTGAGAAAAGAAGATATAGGTAAAAAAATAGCTGGGATATCTCAGACCTATTCCTACTTCTGGTACAGGATTTCCAGGTAGATTTGCAGACATTACTTAGCTGCTCCTTTCCATTCCATAAAAAACTACCTCACTTCAGATGCAGCTGAAGAGTAGAAAGCATTTTGTGACCCTGTGACAAATACATTGTAACAGTAGAGCACATTGTTTTATTAAAATAAGCTTAGGAAAAGAATATTAGCCCATTCTGAATCCTTCCATCACTCGGGGAAATGTTGATATGAGAAAATAAGGGCAATCCTGCTAAAGATAGTTAATATGGACATTTTTCAAATTAAATCATGTCTTCAAAAGGGACAAGTAAGGAAATAGGAAGCCCAGCAAAATACTGTTGTGGCATATACTGGAACAAGCTGCTATTTGCAGTCCTACAACAAACTATACAAAACCAAAAGCTCTGCATTTTCTTTATCTATAATGTATTTGACTGAAAAAAATCTACTGGTTGATGCATCTATTCCCATGCTGAGCACAGAACCTGTATGACATTTGTAAAGGCAATGCCCATCCCAAAAGAGGAGCGACACTGTGTGCCATTGAAAGACACTTGTGAGAGACACGCCATGCTAGTATCAGACCACCACACAGGTGGGTGTATATAGGACACCTGGTGTTACTGACAGACAGCAAGTTGAAGATACTTTCTTTTTCACCTGGGACAAAGATAGCAACTTTCCTGATAAATATCACAATTTTCTTTCAACCCTACCCTCTCATAGCCTGTTTGTTCCTCTACTCCCTAGAAATTAAACACAAGATTGCTCTGTTTATACTGGGAGCTGCAACCACTTCATAATGTGGAAAACTGCAAATACAGAGAAACAGAAGAGAAGTTTTAAGCCACCTCTACTTTTCCTTTGGATCCTGAGACTCAGGATCCTACAGTTGATATAATGAGAATGCTCTAGTAATATCTATGCACTTTACATATTGTGCATTACAAAACCACTTAATGATATATTGCTGTTAAATCTCAGTGCAGGAGTTTTACTCACTTTTGATCCCATATAGAGTGCCTGGATTTCATTACGGCGTGCTGTTGTCAGATTCTTGTAGAAGTGAGCTATGAGATAATCAGCCAAGAAGTGAGAGGCTGCCAAGTTTGGATGCTGCTCAAGGGACTGCTCACTGATAGCAAGGCAAATACCAGGATCTTCTATTCCTTGTAAAAGCTACAAATAAGAAAATTCAGTGAATCCCTACCACATTTCTGAAAAGCAGCCTTTATAAAAGGCAATTTATGACAGATTGCCTTCCAATGGTCCAGCAAGCAAATTAACTTGCCCAAGTGTCTTACACATGTAAGGATGATTTAGATAATCAATTTATAGGCTACTCATTGCTCATTTGTTCCATTTATTTATCAAAATATTTTTAAAATTAAAGTAAGCAAAAAATTAAGCAAGGAATGGGACAGAAGGCGTAGCGATCAGAAGTTTCCACTTTGCTTCCAGAACATTTTCCAAGCTATGTAGTCTCAAAGCCTTCACTTTGTTTTGCACTCTGCTATTAGCAATGTCTCCATAATAATTAAAACCAGAATAATTCAGACTTCACTAATTCGGGGACTGAAGCACAACCATTATTAGTTTAAATTCTGGCTCTTCTGCTTAAGCAGCACAGAAATGCTTCCTCATGATTTTTCAGATAAAAAGGTCTTTGTATTTCTGTGTGACATTTACGCTATTGAGTCCAACAACTAGATTACACAGTTTGATTTTCATTCAAGTGGAACAGCGAGAGCCAAGGTCCTGCAAGCATACCTAAACAAACAGCATCTCTTAAGGGAAAACATTAAGGCTATGAAAACACATACAAAGAAAGCAAAGAAAACAGTTCTCAACTTATTTGACCTATAGATGTAAGGCTGAAAGAGTCTTGCTATTACCTGCAATGCTTTTTCCATGTCTCCCATCTCCAGTAAGTGGAGAAGGTGTTCACGGTGAAGGTTGATCAAGTCTTCTCTTGGGACAGGATACAAGTGCCTCCATTCCTCACACAACTCGTAATCCTAAAGAATAGTGTTTAAAAAAAATTAGAAAGACAATCTCTACCCTCTCTGATACAGCTGCTTTGTCCAAAGCTCTGATCAACTTCAAGGAACTAGCTTAGACTCCTCTCTCACACGCAGACAGTAAAATACATCAACACAGGGAAGACGACAGTCAGTCGATCCTGACAGAATCACAGCCTGCGTTGAGAATACCTTCTCATCTCACAGTAAGCAAATTGACTTTTTAGAGATACTTTTAAAGCCAGCCAGATCTACAAATATTAGCATTATATAATAAAGCCTTGTATTATGCCAAAAGCCATGCTATTCAAGTCTTCAAAATTCTAAGATCATTAAGTATTATTAGCTACCTGTAAATCTTGACTTAAACACGCATGCGTTTCTGTAGCACAGAAATGAGTAAAGGAATCCTTCATCCCAAGGAAATCTTGATTGGTGTCTTATGACACTATTTCAACAAATTTATCTATTCAAAGTTTAATGTATTCTAATTCAACAAAATTCACATGATCATATCTAACCTTTGCTTTCAGAATAACGTTCATGATGGTCTGGGGGTCATCAGTGCAGACTTTTCTCACATCCTGCCAGTCATTCCACAATGGTTCATTTTGTACATTTAAGATCTGAAAATGTTAATATTAGGGTAGCACAAATTTTAAAAGCTTTACTGGCAACAATCATTAAGTTTAAGAATCAGCTGACCTGATCACATCAAGAGCTGCTTTGTATAAAGAAAGTCAAGGAGACTCACATTTATCCCTAACCCTTTTCTGGGATGGTGTAATGCATTCGCACTTCAAAAGAAAAGATTACTCAATTTTCGTGGAAGTATGAGTTTACAAAACACTTATAAGGGAGGGTTTTTAAAAGAAAAGATGGCAGTAGTTATGGATGCAAAAGAACGTTTACACTGCAGACATTGCTGGCACTAACAGAAAGACAACTGAGGTAACTGTCAATTAGGAAAATCACTGCCAGATAGAGCTCAGCAGGGATTCTCTTTTTTTCACTCTGTTTGGCTTTTCAGTCTGTGCTGAATTCTAGGCCAGCTAATCTGACTTGGGTATCAGCACCAGCCTGCAGTTAGAACTGACTGCAATACAAATGCACTTATTGGACCACCAGTCTCGTGCACTATGCCCAGGTATAGCTGCACGTCTCAGCTTCACAAAATGAGGAACTGCCAGGGAAAGCTTCCAGAGGCTCTAGCATTTTTATAGAGTAGAAAATTAAATAGTTGGGGAAAAAAAGCAGCCTCAGACAAATATTTGTTTAACCACGTTTGCAGACCTTGATGATAATTAGGAGAGCGGGAAAATTACAGAGAATGAAAGCAGATTATTAACTGGATACTACAGCATGAAAACACACAAACTGTTTTGGACTAAAGACTTGGAAAAGCTAATTAGATCAAAAAATAACCAAGGGCTAAAACTTTTTCAATGGGCAAGCACATTTGCTCTCTGCTGCTTACTTCATGTCACAGGTTTAAAAATGACTTTGTACCTTTTGATAAACCTGAAGTTCTTTCTTCCTGCTCTGCAGAGTAGCTTTTAGTTCATTGGTTATGCTTGAATCAGAAATGCAATAAGCTAGGATTTCCAAAGAGGCATCAAGAGGCCATTTGTCCAGATAGTGGAGCGCCAGCCTACTTCTCAATGTGGCGTTTTTTACTGGGAACAAGTATTGCCAACCATCCTTTTCTGTGGAGGAAAAACCACTACTTTGAAACTCAAGTTTGGATGATTTGAAAATTAAAGAATCCTCCTCCTCACTGGATCACATCACCAAAAGATACAGTATAGTGCTGAAAAAGCTATACAAGACTCATTCCAAGCATCAGATTCTTGGTAAGTAACAAAAGTAAGCATAGGATACTTACTACCTTTAGACTCCAAAAGGACTCTCCTTTCACAGGTTACATTGTCAATGTATGACAATGACATTGCTGTAGCAGGCATTCCATTAACTGCTATGATTAATGCCTCCTGTTGTATTTGGCTCTTCATATAGAAATAACACCACAGATGCATTTCAGTTCTCTTGTATTAAGTTGGTCAGTATTTGCATATTTTGCAAACACCACCACCAGAGAAAGAAAACTTAAGATGAAGGAAGGGAGGGGATCTGTTTACATCTTTGGGTTCACCCAAGGACCACTACTTTAGTTACCACCTCCTGATCCAGGCTGTGTATTTTTTTAACAAAAGAAAAACCATGAAGGGAAAAAAAGACTGACTTAATCATTCTTACCTTCAGCTGTTGCACAGCTCAGTACAGCATCCTTCACACTATCTAGGTCCTCCACATGTTGACTATAGAGATCCAAGACTTTCAGAGCTCTGTCCCAATCCTTTGCAGCAAGTGCTTGTTCAAAGACTCCCATTAATACCTTAACAGCTGTGGTGGAATGCAGCCCTAGGAGAACTAGGGCTATGTATGTCTTACCAGAGAAGACAACAGCCAAACTGCCACCTTCCTCTTGCTGATTCTGAAGTGGCTCAAACATAGCAAGAAGAAACCGTTCCAATATTGGGAACTCCTTCAGCAATGCCTCACATTCCCTGGAAAGCTGTTCCAAACCTAAGGGCACCTCACGTTTGCCCCGAAATTCCATCCAAGATAAACTCGATTTAGAAATTTTCTGTATATTATATGCACTTAAACACACCACTGTAGCCATTAGCTTCGACTGGGACTTGAGGAAGTCCAGGGAGGAGGCAGTGAGTGTATGCTGCCTCAAGTTATTCACAGAGGATGAGGCCTGAGCAGAGATATCCTCAGAGGTTTCTGCAGGATTGTGCATAGGTACTTCAATATCTGGCAGGCAGTGGTAGGCATACTGGTGTGCCAAGCTGCTGATGTTTGTCAAAAGAGACTTTGCCTGGCTATTCTGCCTTGCAATGCATAAGGACAATGGTTCACAGCAGCAGTTAACAATGACTTCCTGCACATTCAAGTTTAGCTCTTCTTTAGCCAAGAGAGAAGAAAGCCTGGAAGATTGAAAACAGAACCAGCTTACCCAGCATATATTAAACATTCTTTACAACTACATATTTTCACAAATACTCCAAATATTTTGTGACTATAAGCTCCCTAAATTCTTCCAAGGAATACACAGCAGAAGAGTACTTATCCTATGTTTACTTAGTATTAAAAAAAACATATACAGCACACCAACAACTTGGAGCTTATGCTGCCATTCTTTTAAAGAAAAGGAACTTACTCCTCAAAAAATTACTTTTACCTCAATATGATACACTATAATGCTTCGCTTAGTTCTCATCTTTTTAAGAGCTACATTGTCAAATCAGACACTTCCCATGCCTGCCCAATTCAGCAGTTTAGCACGGAAGGAACTTACCTTACCCAGTTTGCCTACTGATCACAGCAAGCTGGGTGGAAGTGTGGATCTGCTGGAGGGTAGGGAGGCTCTACAAAGGGATCTAAACAGGCTGGACCGCTGGGCAGAGTCCAACGGCATGAAGTTTAACAAGGCCAAATGCCGGGTCCTGCACTTGGGGCACAACAACCCTATGCAGAGCTACTGGGAGAAGCCTGGCTGGAAAACTGCCAGGAGGAAAGGGACCTGGGAGTGTTGGTCAACAGCTGACTGAACATGAGCCAGCAGTGTGCCCAGGTGGCCAAGAAGGCCAATGACATCCTGGTCTGTATCTGAAACGGTGTGACCAGCAGGTCCAGGGAGGTGATTCTCCCTCTGTATTCAGCACTGGTGAGGCCACTCCTTGAATATTGTGTCCAGTTCTGGGCCCCTCACCACAAGAAGGATGTTGAGGCCACATTGCTCTCTACAACTACCTGAGGGGAGGTTGTGGAGAGGAGGGAGCTGGTCTCTTCTCCCAAGTGACAGGGGACAGCACAAGAGGGAATGGCCTCAAGCTCCGCCAGGGGAGATTTAGGCTGGACATTAGGAGGAAGTTTTTCACACAAAGGGTCATTGGGCATTGGAACAGGCTGTCCAGGGAGGTGGTTGAGTCGCCTTCCCTGGAGTAGACAAGGGTAGACAAGGTCCTGAGGGACATGGTTTAGTGTTTGATAGGAATGGTTGGACTTGATGATCCAGTGGGTCTCTTCCAACCTGATGGTGGTGATTCTAAGAGCCATGCCTACTAGAATTCTTAAGGAGTCCTACTAGTCTATTTTATTTTATTACTTTCCTAAGCTGCAAATCCACTGCTCTGAACTGTTACACATGCACTTAAAAGAATGCCACAAAAACACACTCTCTTCCCAACAGACAGCAATTGTTTAGAAAACAGAGCCACAGTTTCCCCTTTCAAACAATCTTCAGGTTGGTAGTGAAGCCACTAAGCTCTTCCCTGCACAAGAATTCTTGCAGCATTAAGTGACTGGCTGCAGTAACACAGCAGGCTGTACTTACTACCTGTGCTAAGCAGCCAGAGGAGAATTTAACCCTGCCCGAGGCCCAGAGTCACCAACACCAAAATAATCTAGGGAAGTATAGGCTGAAAAATACCAACCTATCAGGATGAACCTGTCTTTCAAACACAAGCTGTGAGAGCAGCTGAGATGGACTCTGATGCAACAGTATGAAAGGGTTTCCCACTTTCACTTCTGCAGATATATCTTAAAAGAAAAAAAAATCAGAATGCTTATTATAACATAAATACATTAGTTGAATACAACAATCAGGTCTTATTTTAAGAATACAAACGTTACGAGCCTGAGTCTGAAATCTCTAACTAAATTCAGAGGGGTCCACTTTCACATTATTGTGGTAAAATCCTGAGCAAATTGCAAGGCATTTGGAACAATGCTGTGCCTCTGGAACATGGCGCCACTGGCTCACACTTTACTAAACCTGTTACCAAAAGAGGTAGAGAGGAGAGTTGTTGGCCTTTACATGAGATTTAGGTTCAGCTTAGGAACTCTCAAACTTACACCAAAACATGCATTTGTGATGAAAGATATAAAATGTGTACTATAGGTTTCTGAGGAGTCTCCAGACACAGATTAGCAAGCCCATGCTTTACTCACACCAAAGTAGGCAAAGGCAGAAAGAACTCACAGATGTACAGCTTATTTTATAGAATGAGTAAAACCCTGGCCAGTATTGCTGAAAAGCAATTTGTATCCACTACTGAGTTACATCAAATAACTCTGACTAGATTCTTAGATGTTTGCCTTATCCTTTTATCCTCCAAACAACTCACTCAGCCCTTAAATATTGTGGGTTTTTTTTTTTTTGCTTTAGCAGTTAGTCAATGAGGACCAAATTACATCCATTCAGAAGTTATGGTTGTCATCACAGTGACCTGAGCTGACCCAGCATGTCTGAAAACAGATTGTTACATTTTTCTCCTATCCCCTTGTGAAGGTATTATCTGAAATCAGTACTGTGGTATTTTACATTAATGCAACTTGATTAGTGTCAACGTTGGAAAATCGACAAGTCTTTCTCCTAGCACAGCAAACGTCCCGTTCCAACAGCTTTATGTGCTGATAGTGCATTTCTTTTCACAGACCAACATCACATAATCTGCTGATTCTATGAAAAAAATCAGTCTTGCAGAGCCTTCTACATGGCTTCCCTTTATTCCTGTGGAGCAGCAAGGCACTGGTTGCTTCTACAGAAGCTGAAAAGTTCATAGCACGCTGATCCACTGGATGCAAAAAAAAAAATAATCTGGACTTAAAGGGTAGCAATGAGAATTTCTGGAGGTCAGAGTTCTTTGCTTTGTCTAAATGAAGTGCAGATTATGGGTCGGTAGTTAACATTTCTGTTCTCATTTTCCTACTGCCATTGGAATTTTTTTTTAGCTGTGAGTGACCCACGTGTTAAGAAATAAAATTAAAAAAGCAAAGCAATAATTGGCCAAAGTCAAACAATCTGACTACACACAAGTAATAAGCACATTTGGCCAGAAGACATGGTGCATGTTTACTTTCCAGATTTAAGGCAGATTGCACAGTCAGTATATTCACCTAGGCTCAGACTTTCCAGCAGAAACCCCTTACCTAGCTCTGCATTCAGGCTTCGTAACACAACAGCAGCCAGTGTAGAGATGTAGTCAAAGAAGGCCTTCACAAAGGTCGTCTGCATGTTAGTCTCTGGCATGATTTGGGTATGTCGATCAAGAGTTCTGAGCAGAAGCTGTGTTTGATTCCAAACTAGGTGCTTCTCTAGCTCCATTGGTTTGAGAGAGGCCTGCTCCACCAAGGTGCCAAGTAGGCTCCCTTTAGACTCTGGTTTAAGAAAACAGACAATGCTTACTTGAATCTTGGATGTATAAGTGCCACAAAGGTTTTCACAGCAGAATAAATTAATGGTTCATCTAAACTGTAACCATGCCTCTACAAAGTTAAAAATATATTAAGGCAGGTTTGAAATACACCTATTGGCATGTCATTAATGCAAACTTACTCTAAAATAGGTGTCTTCGTCCTTGTCCTCAATAACATTTAGCCTTTAGAGCTATCCTACATTTTTTCTCATTAAACATACAAATGCCTTGGAATATTTTACAAACATCTACATGGCATTTAGAAATTTGGTGGATGGAGAAAAAAAACATGTAATAAAGCACCCCACTGCTATATAATGAAGAGACCTCTGAGAAGACAACCGTGGAAGACTTCAGAAAAGGAAGAGACATTTTGATACCCAAATGAAAATTGGGAAATAAAGTTTATCTCTTTGTTAAAAAAAAAACAGGAAGGACACAAAATTATCTACAAACTGTCAGATTAAAATACATTTAAAGAACACCTTATTGGGACTGAAACAAAACAGGACAAAACATCAGGAGTACTCATTGATCTAAATGTTTATCTTCGCCTGTCCAGACAACTCTTAAGTCTAGTAATAATGCTCTTTGTGTAAATAGGCATTTTAAATCGTAAATGCAAAGTGTAAAATTAATCTGTAATTCTTACATTCTGAGTGCTTGTTTTCACAGCTGAAATTGTGAACTTGGCAGAGAAGACAGGAGAATATCAATATGTCAGTATCACAAAATTAACTCACCTACAGAACGTTCTATGCATGTCAATGATTTTAGGACTTCATCCAGATTTTGTGATGAAACAATTTCATTACTAATACTTTCTTCAGTCAAGGCAGGATAGCAAGCTTGCAGAAGGTCTACAATACTGCATCGAAAATGACTCCCTATTTTCTCATCCGAGACTTCTAAAAAGACGGAGAGAGAAACAGCAACTGTAACAAAGAGAAATATTTTTTTACGAAGAAATAGGTCCTAGATTGTACCAACTTGGTAGCCTAATTCATGGAACCATAGAGTGGTTTGGGTCAGAACAGACCTTGGAAATCATCCGGTTCCAACTCCCCTGCCAGGAGCAGGGACACCTACTGAATAAAGTAGCTGAAAGAACCATACAACCTTGTCTTGAATACCTCCAGGAATGGTTTATCCATGACTTTTCTGGGCAAGCTATGCCAGTGCCTCACTACTCTCACAGTAAAAAATGTCTTCCTACTATCTAATAATCTAATCTAAATCTTCTCTCTTTCAGCTTAGACCTGTTACACTTCAGCCTATTACTGTATGCCCTTGTAAAAAGTCCCTCCCCAACTTTTCCATAGGCCACCTTTAAGTACTGAAAAGCTGCTATAAGATCTCCCTGGAGCTTTCTGTTCTCCAGTCCTCTGATCATCTCCATGGCCTTTTTCTGGACTCACTCCAACAGGTCTACAAACTTCTCACATTACAGGCTCCATAGCAGGATGTAATGCTGCAGATTGGGTCTCATGAGAGTGGAGAAGATGGTGAGAATCATCTCCCCTGCCCTGTAGGTCACACTTACTTTGACACAGCCCAGGATACAGTTGGCTTTCTGGGTTGCAAACCCATACTGCTAGGTCACATTGAGTTTCTCATCAACCAACACCCTCAATTTGTTCTCCCCTGCGCTGCTCCTAATCCATTTGCTGCCTTGCCTGTGTTTGTGCTTCAGATTGCCCCAACCCAGGTCTTGTTGAACTTCACAAAGTTTGCATAGGCACACCTCTCAAGGTGCCCCTGGATGGCATATCTTCCCTCCAGCATGTCAACTGCATTACACAGCTTGGTGTCACTGGCAAACCTGCTGAGGGCATGCTCAATCCCACCATGCATGAAGGTGTTAAACAGCACCAGTGCAAAACCAGCCCCTAAAGAACACATCACTTATCACTGGTCTCCACTTTGATATCAAACCACTGACTGAAACTGTCCAAGTGCAACCACCTAGCCAATGCCTCATCCACCAAGTGGTCCACTCATTGGTGAGAATAAGGTGCAGCATAGCGCTTCTCCTTGTTGGCTCCTCCGTTAGATGGAGAAGGAAGTTATCAATGCACTCCATTAACCTCCTGTATTGCTTATGCCCTGCTGTGTTGTCCCTCCAACAGATATTGGGGTAGGTGAAGTCCGCCCCTGAGGACAAGGGGTTATGAATGCATGGCTGCTCCTAGCTGTTTATAAAGAATCTATTCAAGTGGTCTGTAGCAGATCCCCACTTTAACCCCACCTGTTCCTGTCCTCCATTTAATCCTGACCCATAAACTCTCAGCTGGCTCATCCTTTCCCAGATACAGTTCCATTCTCTCCAGCTGGTCACTGAGAGAGCAACATCCCATCCTGAACAGCCCTGCCAGTCCCTTAAAAGGCCTGTATCAAACACTATAGTCATAGAAGCTATCCCACCACATGTCCACAATGCCAATATGATCACAGGCCTGCAGACACGGGCATGCCTAACTCCTCTCGCTTATTCCCCATGCTACATGCATTGCCCAGAGGCACAGAAGTTGGGCCCTCAATGAAGCCAACTTCCTGGCTGGAATTCCTTTGCCTGCTATTCAGGTGCCTTCCTGCTGACCTGTGGTCTTTCTCCAGACTCTGGGCATCTATTGCTGGCACTGGAATCAAACTGGTAGGAGGAGGATGGATTGAGGTTCTCCTCCCCGGCAACTTTAGTTCAAAGCTCTCTTCATCAGCTTGGCAAGACTATACACCAAAGATGCTCTTCCCCTTTTCCAATGGGTGGGCCTCGTCAGCCCAGGTTTCTCAACGCGAATCACAATTTCTAAGTAGCCAAACCACTGGCTGTGGCACCAGTCCTGCTGCTATTTGTTGACTTGCAAGAATACTGGCCCTTTCAAACTCCTTCCCTTTGACCAAGAAGGCTGATGGAAAAAATAAACCTACCTGCCCTGGAAAGTCCAGTGTTTTAGTTTATTTGGAATTGAGCTCAGGTGCCCCTATGCCTTTTTTGTTTCAAATACTAAGCTACAAAATGGAAGGTTCAAATTTCCATTGCAACAGAAGGCAGGAACTTGAGAAACATTTCAACAGAAAAATCTTAACAGCAAAGCATACTACCTGGCTTGGACTGCCCTTGTGGTGTGCAGGAATAGTTGAGAATTTTACTTATTTGATGGATGACTGCAGGAAAACCCTTTACTCCTTCAGAGTGCAGAAAAAGAAATTCAGGTCGGTGGCCTGGAAAAGTCATTGTGCAAAAGGAGACAAAAATAAAAGTTAAGAGTAGAAAAAAAGTAGAAACTAACATGAAAGTACAAAATGAGATGTAAGCACAAACAATACAGGATAGAAAGGCATTTTCTGATCCCAGGCTTATGTTGATAAATACAAAAATTAATAGCCTACCCCGAGTTTCAAGGCTGCTACACAGTCGTCTTTCTGCTGTTTCCAAAAGCTGTTTGCACGTCTTCCAAAGATGGCACTGAGTACAAGCCAGGTCAAATGCTGCCATTGCCGAGGGACTGAGGTCCTCAAGGACTTCCCACAGAGGATCAGTATGCTCTAGCTGGATGTTGCTGATCCAGAAGTTTTCTTGGAGAGTTGGGGGAAGATTTCCAGAAGTTGCAAGCAATTTATCAGTAACATCCGAGATGGAATAAAATACCATACCTACATGCATCAGCAAAAATACAATCATCAATTAAACAGCATATTTACCTCAGATCCTGTCACACATGATTTATCTCTAATCCTTTAGGAAAATAATTCAATAGATGGCCTGTTTCATGGACCAACAATTACTGCAGAATGGATAAACGTAACTGGGTATTAACAGCAAATTTCATCATTCTTAGTCTCCTTTTAAGTCAAGAACCCCCACTACTTACTCTTCCGAGAAATTGCTGCACTCATTGTGGCAGTATTCAAAGTGTTTTATCCTATTTTCCACTTCTCCTTCACCTTTCTTAAGAACTCAAGCAACCCAGTTCTTACCAGCTGCTGCTGCATTCCCAATAGCTTGTAGCGTCGAACGGCCACTGCCAGACCTTCTGATGCCTCCAGTGCCATCTGATGCTTGATTCTCAATATTGTGCTCCACTCTTGCCATTTCTTGCACTGCCTCTTGGTAGCGCTCCATGAAAACCAATTCACCATAGCAAGGTGAAGTATTCAGATTAAACATCAAAGCCACCTTTCAAAAAACAGATATAATTAGAGCACGTTGAAAGAAGTTTTCAGAGGTCAAAAGAACTTTGAGGGGTTTCAGAGGAGATGAGGGAATAATATAAAACATATTAACTGAAAAACACCCCTACATACACAGCAGGCTGAAATGGTGTTGGTTTTTTCTCTAGAGCATATTATGTGCTTAGAAACCAGGACCTTAGATACATTTTTCAACTATTTTTATAAAGCAGTATTATTTGCTGCAAGGTTAGAGTTGAATTAATTTTTGTAAACCATACCTTTCAGAATGACCCTTTCTGACTTCAATAGACTGTTACAAGAGAAATCTATCAAGATGGGCCTCCAAAGTAAACTATTTTGAACAACTTATTCAGTGAGCAAAAACTTCTGGAAATTTAAACAGAGTAGATAAGCAGAGCTGTGAAAGTTCATATTATCAAACTAACAACAGAACACAAATCAAGCTTGTATTTATCATATTGAAATTCAAAGTAACAAAGCAAAACCAAAATGCTTCTTTTGCTCCTGTAAACAGGGATAAACAGGGAAAGATGAAGCATTATGCTTCATGCCAAACAGAACTAATAATTTGAGAAGTAACCAGCTGCTAATGCAATGCTTAAATGATATTAACTGCTCCACTATCAAAAACTCAGCCACGTCATGGCTTTCTGCAGAGCATCCAATCACTGATGGACCTCAAGATATCTTTTTCAAAGCATCAGCCACAGAGACACGTATGGACGGCTGTCAGGGAACAAAGACCTACAAATGTGTAGGACATCAATTTTGCCTTTCTGCACATTTTCAGTATGCAAATTTAGCCTCAAAAATACCTTCTTCAAATAAAGGTAGTCACCACTTTGGCTCTGTCTTGGCTAAGAAGTATATTTACATGTTCTTGCAGAGCTTACAAGTGGCAGTGTCACGGTTTTACCTCACTGACTAAAGTAGTTCAGATGCTGCTTCCTCACAAGGCTTCACATGAGCTTTATTTCTTCCTTAAGCTAAGACACTAAGCTTGGCTAGTTCTCATTAAAAGTTTTCATGCTTGGAGAACCCAGGTTAAGAGAAAACATTTTTTTAGATAACAAGAAAAAAAATAGCAGCCCTGGGGTGTTGGTTTGGAATCTTTTTTTCTTTTCACTTGCTTCTGCTTCTGAACTGATCCATTTATTTGGAATACAGCTGCTTCAAGCCCTGTGCTTGCTAATGGAGCAGAAGCAGGAATATCCTCAGCTATCACAGCCACAAACATCAATACCAAATCACACTTGCAATTGCACAAAACACATGCATCTCATTTACCTGATGAGCTTCTACAAAGTTTCCTCTCAAAACACAAGAAACCAACAAAGATTCTGGTGGGGAAAGCATCATAGGAATGAGGGGATTTTGCTGATGTGGTCTCACACTGGTTTCCAAAGTGCTAGAGACAGATACATTACTGGTACTTCCCTCTGCAAGACAACAGAATCCATCAGGATACCATTACAGAAAAAACATTTCACCAGATAACAGCACTTCACATGTTTAGCACAAAAAGGTAAGAGGAGAGCTGCAAAGAAGCTTTAGGGTAATGAGATTAACAAAACAGACATCTTAAAAATTCTCATAACATTCCAATATTTGATGAAAACTTTCAGTTTTAATCTCATCCAAATAGAACACTGCTTAGCAGCTAAATAATGTGGACATAATGCTAGGGCCTAGTAAAACAATGTTTTAGGTTATGTGACTACCAGTCTATGAACTTCAGTTGTTTGCACATTGCTACATTGCATACCATTTCCTGCAAGCCAAAATAAAGAAAAATATCATTTTCTTATTCTAGAAGACATACTATTCTAATTAGAAAAAAGCCAGCTAAAAGTGGGAGTTCTGAGAACCGAAAAGTTCCAATTCTGTCCTGCACAGAAATATAATTCACTTTAACTAGTCAAGTAAATATCATGCACATTAAGAAGACAGACATATTACTTTTGTGGCTTAATACCTGAGGTACTGGTGCTTAGTTCGCTACTTGTACTTTCTAATGATGGACTGGAAGTTCCCTCTTTCCCATCTAAAACAGAAAGAAATCAAATCCAGTATATTAAATGCACTTTTTCTAAACAAGGCTATTAAAACTTACTGCAAATAAATCAGGCAATCGCAAGAGATCTTCAGGAGTATCTCACAAATGAGCCATCACTGATGTCTCAAATACAAAATATGCTGCTTTGGAGAAAAACCTAGGCAAGAGACTATGTTGGGGAGGCCCATCAGTAACTCATGTCAGATACTTTTAAGTTCCTTGTTTTGAAACAACCCATTCCAAAAACAAACATACCTTTTAAAGGCTAAACTGAAAAAAGGTGAGGAACCCAACTTTCTCCTCAGGCTGCCAATATAAACCACAAATTTCTGTAAATGCACATCCTACATACTATTACGATAGGAATGAAAATATATCAAACAGTCATTGGATAGAGTGTAGAAAGGGAAGAAATGGTACTGTAGCTGCAAAGTTCTCTCCTGCCCCAAATCAGACTATGGATGAAAAGTTATTTTCTTACCAACATTTTAAATTAATTATTGTTTAGCTGTGCAGTTGAGCTTTTGGGAAAAAAAACTCAACCCAAGTGGAACTAGACTAAGATGCTTCAGTTAGAAAACTGAAGGAAATAAATCTATTTCTCTCATCCTAGTCCATTAAATCTAAGGGCATTCAGCTTTGAGCTCAGCAAAGTTCAGTGCATTTCAGTGATGTCTTCTCCAAGAAGACATCTTTTTCAACCCACCTGTCTTGTACCTTTGAGATTTATTTCGTTTCTTCGAGCTGGAGCTCCTGATTAAAGAACAGTATCTCCTGGAAGCTGCTAGCTGATGTTCTGTGAAACAGTTAAGTAAAAACATTACCAAATACCTGGACAGGCCATAAACAGTTATTTGTCTCCCTTAAGCAATCTATCAACACATCTGCATAAGCAAAGCTACGATGGCAAATCTCCAAAGGAAACACAGTTGATTTTAACTAAGAGCCCTTCTGCAGAGAAGTTTAAACCCACACCTCGAAGTACTTTAGATGCAATTCAACTGATGTGGTGTTTTTCACATCCACACCCAATTTTGTTTGGAATGTACTACACCTTCTACACATGCCTGATTAAGTACCAAGAGTCCTCTCCAACATGAATGATTCTATTATTCTAATTATGCAGAAAAATAAGCATAGTTCAAGTGCATGAACAGCTAGAGATGAGTCAAAAAGAATCAAAACAGTCAAAGAAAGCTTGATTTGTTACTACAGTTTTGCTGAAACAATGAGGTTCTTCAGTAATGCGGGGTCATACAAACCTTGACTTGGTCAACAAACCTGTAATTAAGCAAGTAATGGGGATGCCAGCCCAAGACTAAAAAATAAAAATCTAAGAGACATGCAGTGTCAAGAAAAGCCTTTCCCTGAAAGATGTTCCCCAAATAGCTGCCATCATTTGTCAGAAGTCAAGACTCAGAAAGAGAACCACACAGTAGGCTGCTGCCTATCCTAAAGAAACACAGGGCTGCCTACTGAAACACAAGCTCCATCACATCCCCTCTTTGATAGGGACAGACCTGAGAAATAGCTGAACGTGATTTTGGAAGCTCAGAACATTTAAAATCCATACTCCCCAGTCTCTCTTGGGACATGGGCTTTGCGTGGACCAAGGAACACAATCCACAATATGACAGTAGCAAGGTTAACAAGTTATAGGATATGGAGAAAGTCGGGGAAATAGGTTCCAGGTGTGGTGTTCCAGCTACTCCTGAGGAGTGGTATTCTGGAACCCAGAATAATCCAACTTCCTCTGATGTGTTCTTGTTTCCAGATTAGGCTAAAACAACATTCTGTCTGGGAGTAAGATGAGTCTATCTGGCTTGCACTGGATCACACACCACCATGACCCTTTATATCACTGCACTTTCCACCTAACTTGTTACGAAGGGGCATAAGAAAGACAGGTGAACTGAAGCAGTGAGTTCATAAAAGGGAGGGGAAATAAAGAAAAAACCCTATACTTTAATTAGAACATAAATCGCTCCTGTTGGAGAATGGTGCAAGAACTAGGCCATTCTCCCAATATCTGCTAAAATGTGTTCCCTCAGTAAGATGCTTATGGAATTTAGAACTGAGATCCCTCTATTACAGCCTAGACAGCTTTGACAGAGCAGGGCTGATGTATCAGGAAGTGCCAAGTACAAAGCCTACCTGCATTTCTATTACTCATCACCACCCTGTAACGCCAGTGAGCTTCAGAGAGGTATTTGGAAAACTGTAACACACGACTTCCAAAGGCATCTCCGCTTGTGGAAAGATTCAAGCACTCAACAAGGTTCAGCTCTTCACAAGGCACGTTACTGGAGTCCCATGGGATATAATTCTGAATTTCTTCCAGATGGTTGAGAAGCAATGTGAGGAAGGCATCCATGGCTACATCATCCACTAAAAATCCAGTAACGCCACTGGTGAAGTGTTTCAGGTCTAGGTAGGTCACCTTAGAAGTTTCATAGCTTTTGCCATGTGACATTAAGTCATGAAGATCCTGGGTATCTATGTGAACTGTATGAACAGACAGCAGATGCCTCTCTAATTTTTTTTCAGCATCTATTAGATGCTGTGGACTTCCTGAGGTAGAAGACCGTCGACTGGCACTGCCTTCTACATTCACAGTAGTACTCTGGTCAAGATCATCATCCTCTGCATAGTCCTCAGGCAGAAGAGTCTTAGTATGGAAGTCACTGTAGGAAACAAAAAGCAAGGAGAAGATGTTCTCCAAAACTTCCAGGCGCAGAGGAGCAGGAAGACTCCTTAAGAACTGCTGACACTTCACAAGGTATCGAGGAAACACTGAAGAGTAATCTGTATAATTAAAAATGAAAATAAAGTAAGATTTACAACATTTTCCAGAAGTAAGTTCCTCCGAAGTTTGCCCTTCAAGAAAAATCCTAGAAGGGGGAACTGTTCCAGGTGCTCAGAGCCAATCATTCCTCCACAAATCAAGTAAATATACACCCAACATTTTACATTTTAAAAGGCAGTGTGCCTATCCCCCTCAGTAACACAAATTATCACCTCATGCAATGATGCACAAACTCAGGTTACATCCATTTTAGCCATTAAATCACTTTTAGCTCAGGGAAAGCACAAGCTCTTACAAAAGCATCCCTGCCATTACTATCCCATACACAGTATCACCTTTTCGCACTGTGTTTTTATATAATCACTTTAAATGTTTTAGAATGAGGCAGATGGCATTTCCTTGAGGTGCTGTTACCTTTAGTAATAATACACATAAATAAGCTATTTTACTTGTTTGCAAAGCATTCACAGCCCAGTGAATAAAAATGTCCTATGTACACAGGGTGCAATACTATCCTAATACTAAGTGATAATTCAGAGCTCAGCAAATTGAGAAGCACATGCTCCTGAACATGAGGACACCAATCACCTGCTGGTTCTCCAAAAGCTGAATCTTCAGGAACATTACCAAGAAGGCTGCGTCCACAATCTTTGCACTTGGAATACTTATGTGAATTCACACAGAGAGCATAGATAGCATACTTCATGGCACAAAATGCTTGAAAGAGTGCCAGATTTCGTTGCTGACTCAAGGTGTTAGGGAGTGTTGCAGCTGTGGAAGGAAATCATAGGGATGAGGAAGGTGGAAGGTAGATGAGAAACAAATTTTCTCCTGCAGCTCCCACATAGCAGTATTTCAGCAGTCTTTCCTCCCCAGCATCACCTCCATCTCAGCTTTGCTCTATTACTTCACCACATTTGAAAAAAGAAAAAAGAAACCCCAAATAATCCCACAACAGATAAACTTGCAAAAGCCAGGTCTGGATCTTCTTCTGAAAAGGAAACTTTCCGTGAATGTCTGTTACAAGACCTCACTACAGCACAAAATGATCAAAACCAGTATTATGACAAGTCTAATGACAGGTACACAGTTAAACTACACACCACTGCATTTACAACACAGGGACAGATCCTGCCTTGTTCCAGCATCTTAGAATTTTGTGTTCTGTCATACAGCAGATCCATAGACTGGCTATGACTGTAGTGAGAACAGAGTACCACTACCTCTACAGATTTGTATTAAATAGATATCATGGTTGATTCTATATACAATGGCTGTCCAAACAGATCATATACAATCAGCACTCAATTACAATACATTACCAGTTTCCTTCACACATCTATGATAAAGACAACTAAGTAGTATCAAACCCCCTTTTGGGTTTGTTTTTTTTTTGCGAAACAAGTGTCACATGCCATTTAGTGACAAGTGTCACTAAACCATTGGACATGGTTTAGTGTTTGATAGGAATGGTTGGACTCAATGATCCAATGGGTCTCTTCCAACCTGGTTGTTCTATGATTCTATTCTATGCGTGAGACATGATTACTTCTCAGTACAAGAGAGCATTGCATCAACATCATACCCTTCATCCAGGAACAGAATAGTCACCTATTCTCTTATACTGGATTTAGATGCACTATCCAACTACAGGACAGAGGTTAAAACAACAAAAAACCCAAACCCCAGTATTAAACTAGTGCTTGAATCCACTATCCTACATTCTTATAGAAGGGTTAGATGGTCTCTCTGCCTACTCTCACACAGAGGAAACATGACCAAAGCTTCTTTTGATACAAAGCACTAGTTTGATGTGCTGATAGTCACCACCCAAATTCTGGGACTGAAGAGCATTACCTAGAAAGTGTTTCAACCACTGCCCTCCACAAGGCTGGAAAGCATCAGTCTGAACTCTTCTGAAAATTACAGAGCAGTCAAGACAAAAGCCCTGCGTGCACAAGCTGTGTGAAAACAGTTACTGCCCATCAATGTAATTCTAAACATCAACAATGGTGACAACTAATGTCAACTGCAGACAGAGCTGAGGAAGCATCTGAGTATGAATCATTTGCAGAACCCATGTGACCACAAAAGTGCTGCTAATTCACTAACAGTTCTACACTAATACATATCATCTGAAGGCTTCAATACCATTGCCTGAAGAGGACTTCAGGCAGGTGAAGCCAGAGATCTGATAAATACAGACCTCATGGAGAAACAGCTAGCTGGAGATGCTACAAGTTGGACACTGATTATCAAATTAAAGTTTAATACACTTTCTTCCCACATGGAAAAAGTTGGATGTGGTGATTCTGGGTCCACATCTAAACCAAGTGTCTTCCTTGTATCAATACAAAAGAATTATCCTTTAATTAGCCTTTAATTATCCCCTGTTTCTCCTCACATCAAAAATATGAACGCCTTACCCTTGAATTCTGTAATTCATGAGGAGTTTCTGCCCATCAGTTCTTTGGTTGGTGTGACTGATCTAAGCTAGTGCTACACACTGATTCAAAGGGTGCCTGAACACAACTGTCAAACAGTACTAACACTACAGTTCCACTACTGCAGCTGACAGATGTGTCAGAAAGAAGGGGAAGAAGGGGAAATATGTGGGTGAGGACAGAAAAAGGCCTGTTAGCTCTAAGTTATACAAATCAAAACTTCACAACTCCCCCCTTCCCTTTAAGTTTCAAAATAGAAGATCATTTTAAAGAAGATTCTATTAAACTGTTTTTACAGAATTAATTTAATTTAATAATAAACACTGGGCTAAAAAAGCTGGAGGACTTGTCTTCCATTAACTTGTTATGTAAATTAAGGTCATCTGAAAAAATAAGAACAGAAACCACAGTTTCTTTTGCTGCAGTCATGCAGCTTTCAGAAGATGTGACTGCCTCTTCCTGTTTTTGAAAGGTTTTGGCAGAACTTAAGCAGAAAATGACCTTGCACATTTACCCTGCATCTGGTGGTCTCTAGCAGGAACTTTCTGAAGAAGCTCAATAACATCGTCTTCATTCAGAGCCAGAAGATTGGTGAAATGATGAAGAGAGTACACTGCAGTGTGGCAATCCAGACTGTGCAAGTGTTGCAGAAGAATCTTCCTCGGGATAGTCATACTGCAAAGGAGAACAAACAGAAGTGGCACAAATTGAATTAGACCTCTCAGCCATGTTTAAGGTATCTCCCACTCTGGTTCAACAAAACTACTACAGTAAAAAAGAAAAACAAATACCATAACTAATGCAATTTCGAGAGCTTGTGATATACAGTCACTAAGAGACGATTAGCCAACATTCACATAAATTGACTAATAGGCAGACTTGACAAGACAGTTTGGAAGAAGTCCTTCCAACCATTTTACCTGTTTTGCTGTATGCACCATTCAAGAACTTCCACCTGAGCCCACAGACCATCACAGAAATCTCTCAGTACTGAATCATTGCACAGATCCTAAATGAAAAGACAGAACAAGCCTTTTACAACAAAGCCCCAAGGTTAAGAAGCAAAGCAAACCTATGTCACATATTGGATGTTCATAAGGCCTCTTTACCCAGATGGTAACTTCCAAGTACAGAAAATTGCCAGTTTCACTGCAAAGCCAGCAAGGAAGGACTATTATGAAGGAGAATCAAAATTGGACAGCCTCCATTTGATGCATCTACAGACCATAGAAGCCAGCTACATCTCTCTTCACATGCAGGAAAACAGGGCAATCAGGTCCAGTCAACCCAGGTTCACAAAAGGCAGGTCTTGCCAAACTAACCTGATCGCCTTCTATGATAAAAGTGACTTGACTAATGTACGAGGGAAAGGCTGTAGATGTGGTCTTCCTGGACTTCAGTAAAGCCTTTGATACAGTTTCTCACAGCATTATGCTACGAAAACTGTCAGCCTCTGGCCTGGACAGGCACACACTCTGCTGGGTGGAAAACTGGTTGGATGGCCAGGCCCAGAGAGTGGTAGTGAATTGTGTTAAATCCAGCTGGAGGCCAGTTACAAGTGGTGTTCCCCAGGGCTCAGTGCTGGGTCCAGCCCTGTTCAATGTCTTTATCAATGACCCGGATGAAGGCATCAAGTACACCCTTAGCAAGATGACACTAAGCTGGGTAGAAGTGTCAGTCTGCTGGAGGGTAGGAAGGCTCTGCAAAGGGATCTGAACAAGCTGGACCGCTGGGCAGAGTCCAACGGCATGATGTTTAACAAGGCCAAATGCCGGGTCCTGCACTTGGGGCACAACAACCCTATGCAGAACTACAGGCTAGGAGAAGTCTGGCCGAAAAGCTGCCTGGAGAAAGACCTTGGGGTGTTGTTGAACATGAGCCAGCAGTGTGTCCAGGTGGCCAAGAAGGTCAATGGCATCTTGGCTTGTATCAGAAACAGTGTGACTGTGTGACCAGTGTGATCAGGGAAGTTCTTCTCCCTCTGTACTCAACACTGGTGAGACCACACCTTGAATACTGTGCTCAGTTCTGGGCCCCTCACCACAAGAAGGATGTTGAGGCTCTGGAGCAAGTCCAGAGAAGAGCAACAAAGCTGGTGAAGGGGATGGAGAACAGGCCCTATGAGGAACAGCTGAGAGAGCTGGGGTTGTTTAGCCTGGAGGAGGCTGAGAGGAGACCTCATTGCTCTCTACAACTACCTGAAAGGAGGTTGTAGAGAGGAGGGAGCTGGCCTCTTCTCCCAAGTGACAGGCGACAGGACAAGAGGGAATGGCCTCAAGTTCTGCCAGGAGAGATTTAGGGAGATTTAGGCTAGACATTAGGAAAAAAATTTTCACAGAAGGGGTCACTGGGTATTGGAACAGGCTGCCCAGGGAGGTGGTTGATTCACCTTCCCTGGAGGTGTTTAAGGCACAGGTGGACAAGGCACTGAGGGTCATGGTTTAGTGACTGATAGGAATGGTTGGACTTGATGATCCAGGGGGTCTCTTTCAACCTGGTGATTCTCTGAAGGTTAGCTTTCAAATTCCAAGTTAATGCTTCCTAGTAACAGTTGAAAATACTGACCTCTAGAACCAATCACAGCCCACAACATATGATAAACTGGGTAGCAGACAGTTATTCTCCCTTTCCATGTGCTTTTCTACTACAGATGCCTGCCTCTTAAAATATGATTTAAGACTTACACTTCAAAGAGGCTACTAAACAGACCTTCAGTTTATTACCAATAGACACTAATTCCCTCAAGGCAGCACCAGCCCAATCATCCAGCAGTTCAAGACTCCCTCTCTTTTCCCTCGCTCTGTCATCCAAGCCATTCACCTGCAGGCAGACACCATTTGAACTGCAGCTACACCTCTGAGTTGGAACCCTCTTTCCTCCTTCAAAGGTAGACTCCCCAAACAAGTTGAATCTTTCAGTCACAGCTCATCATTTAAAATTTCATTTTGAGAATCACTACGGGAAATTTCCATGCTACCCTGTTGCTGAACTCAGGTTAGTCACTAGGGATGACTCACTGCACAAAATGACACGGATCAAACATTCTCCAGCTCTTTTGAGAGTCAACAATCTCTACAGTCTCTCTCTTACAGTAACAGCAAAGGTGAAGAAGCTCACGCAAGACACTGAGAATCTCCTGAGCAACCATACTCCCTTCACAGCTGAGGAATAGAAGAAAAGCAAGTGTCCAATAATGTTACCTATCTACAACATCTTAGCTTTTCTGATTTCATTTTGAGGAAGATTAATATTCTGAGTGGGAACTTCCCATTTCATTTCTTTATTGGAAGAAAATTCACAGTTCAGATTATCACCATTTAAGGTTTTAAATTGTTTGGGTTTTCTTATAACCTTTTTATGCAAACCAAGAAAAATCCAACCAGAAATGCAATCCACAACTTAAGTAAACTAATTGCACTATCTGGACTCAGACTAGGATACTACCACCTGCTTTCTGTAATTTACCTGAGTTTTGTGAAGAGTCCATAGCAATGCTTTTGCTGATTCCAAGCTTTGACAATGAGTCCATCCTAGCAATACCAAGAGGCGGCTAAGGGGGCTGAATTCTCTCCTTAGTAAGCTCTTCAGGCCTGAGTAGTCTTCTCGTTTCAGTAAAGTTAATGCAGTCACCTAGAAAACAAGGGGAAGAAGTATTTCTTTCTGAAATGCAGCGGCCCATAACACCTGGCAAGTTATGTAAACAAGTAAGCAGCCATCTCAATACTTGCTTCACTAAAACAGCAAAGTTCTGCAACTGGAACTTTCCTAAAGTTATTTTCCAAGCCATCAAGTTACTCTTCAGTAAAATTGTCATGAGTCAAAAAAACATTCCAAATGTTTACTAGAAAGCCAACTCACACTCCCTCACTACATTATATTTAGATTCTTTCAATTTATTATCTGTGTCAAGCACACAATGCAAGAAATCTGAATCGGTACATTCTCTAGAAACGGAAATATGTTCAACCTTTAAAATTCATACCTCATGAGTGACTACCTGCCTATGTTCTGCTTCTTCTACCTATGTAAATACATTTAAATAACTTAATTCATACCATTTTTCACCAGCTCTTCAAGATCTTTAAAATACAAGTTCTGCTGTGCAAACTACTCACTGCCCCAAGCCTATTAGCACCAGAAAAGCAAAGCAACAAGTTCAAAGTCATAGGGTACATCAAGTGGCATACCCAAAAAATCACAATTTGAAAACAGAATTCCTTAAATCCTGAAGATCTAATCTTCAGTCTGCATGCAGATGAGATTTTAGAAGTCTCACCTAATGTTCTGAGCTCATCACACAGGTCAAAGTGAGGGAGCTATCAGCTACCTCCTCATTCCAGCACGTCATAACCCCTAGTAAGCACAATATGAATACAAAACGCTTCTGTGCACACCAAGACATGCTTGGAGGAAGGACTTTAGCCACCCTTTGTGTTTCTCCCAATGATATTATGGCCATACCAAAATCTGTTCCAGAAAGTGCTTGCTGTTGCTCAAGCAACAGAAACAGGTAGTCTTCCAGGAAGCAGCCTCATTGGGATCTGAGAACAAATTCATCATAGTTTGCTCTGCATCCAATTGCTCACATGAACCTAAAAAACATTACAATATTAGCTTCCAGTACAAAGGGGTACTTTTGAAAGAAGCATATTTTCTGTTAATTCAGACAGAGAAATGAGACAACATATCCTCAAATACTATCCCACTATTACATGTTAGCAGTTAAGACTCGAATATTGTCACTGGGTATCACGAAAGCAAAGCAGAGAAATTTGATAAAAAAGACAGGTCACATAGGAAACCAATAACTGTCCAAGACAGTTGCCTAATACAGCAAGAGCCTGTTCAGTACAGAGATCACTTGCATTAGGTCACACTGCCCTTCCTTCTCCAGTTATACGCATTCTATCTGTATGTTGCCTCAATGTCTTTGTTAAACAAGGTATGAAAAAATAGCAAGAAGTGAAACAAACCTTTTTGCGTTGATTTTGACATCAGAAATTTTTCTCTTGTTTTTTCTACAAGAACACTGCTATAAAGTCTTAACAGGCTGTAGCCTCGTTTCCTCAGCATACAGCTTAGTAGCTTCTCCTCCCTCAGTGGGCTGCCCTCAGCCCAGCACACATCCAAAAGGTCCCTGAAGAGCTGCCGTATTTCATCTACCTGATGCTCCATCTCAAAGGTCACTATACTAAGAGCAGCATAAATCATATCTACTAGTTCTTTTTGATCTAGTTCTGCTGATGAACTACACGGAAGCCGTTGCAGAGATTTCAAGGAGTCACGAAGAAATTCAACAAAAAAGTTTTGTAGAGAACAATATTGCTGGAGCGAGGAGCTGTGTGTGCCTTGGTCCACCTGGAAGAATTCCAGCAGGGCTTTTGCCCTCTCGGGAGCCTGCAGCAAGAGCTTCTGGAGAGCTGAAGCAACATCCAAACTGAATCTGTGACAACAGCCATCTTTTTTCCCATCTATGACGTGCTTGTTCTGTGTAGACTCAAATGCTTCAAAGAGCTCCTGGTGAGAAAATGAAGTAGTAAGCCTTTCAAAGTCCATTAAAAATATGAAATAAATTATTTAACAAAATAGGATAAACTTGAAAGAAAAAAAAAAATCAGTTTGGAAACATCGTATAACCTAGGAATTAACAATGCCCCACCTTGTCCAGTAGCCTTCCTAGAAGAGTGGATGCACCTAACTATGGAACAAAACATAAGGAATCCTATAATACACAACACCACCACATGGGCCAAGTGCTCCTAAGCAAATTACCTTAACTTATAAGCAGTTCCTTTGGGATGGCTGAAGCACTAGCTACTTCTTAGCAATATATTGATGCACCTGTACCATCAAGAATCAGTAAAAGCCTATAGCCAGAGAAATTGCTTTCAGACGCAATGTATTAACTTCAAAAAGGGATCTGAATTACAGTCTCTTTCAGTTGCCTATAAGGCTAATAACACATTAGTATCTCGGGCATTCAAGTTAACAGAAAACATTAACTTCAGAACTAAAATCTGATAAAGTTGGACATCCTGTAAAACTAATAAGACTATATAGGGCACATTAAGTAACTCACCTTTAAGACTTCCTCAGAAACATCTTTCTGTAGTTCTTCCAGGAAGAGTAAAAATTCAGTTTCTCTCTGAAGAGCAACTGGAAGAGTTTTCTTAAAGAAAATAAGAGAACGGGAAGACACTAGCCAATAGAACTTTTATTTATTCACAGTATCAGGTAAACCTAGTCTTGGCCATTTCATTAACATTTTGAGGCAGACTGAAATAACTCTGTGAAGGTACCTAATTCTCAGTCAAAGGCAATTAGGTTCTGCTCCTGCACCAGTGGATTCCATTTATCTGCACATTTGAAAACACAGACAAATGTCACTTTATCAGCAATTACAACCCCATTGATTAGAGGCATCACAGAGTGTGAAGAAAGAAGTTTAAGTCTAAACAGTGACAAGAACAAATGAATTTTTTAAAAAAGTATGATCACATATTACAGTGCGCCAGTTTAAAAAAACTCCAACACTAAAGCATGTAAGGAACTGTCTGGTGCCTAAGCTATTTCACCTTAAGGGTAATTAAGGTGCTACACAAATGCAGAAGCTGATATGTTTGTTTTCTGTTCACAGAAATGCTCAACGCTATAAAGCCAACTCCTACCACATGAACAAACAAACAAAAAATAATTCCAGAACATTAGCAGCTATTTCTTGACAAGTTCATTAAAAGCAATGCACCTTTCCAGCTACCTTGAGAATTTAATTCCATGAAATGTGGGAAATCTAAACAAGCAACTAGGCAGACATTTTGCACTAGGAAGTCAGCTAGAAGTCAGTGCTAAAAGTGGCACCTGGAAGTCAGCTATATGTTTCTGTACCTGATTGCTGGTAAGCCATTTTTTCAGCACAAGAAGCCAAAGCCATGCAGTTCTCCACGGGCTAGAATTCTGTCCACATCTACAAAAGCAATAGGCACATACAGTGGATTATACAAGGTCATTCCTATCTCCAAAATCCTGGAAAAGAGCATCAGAGGTAATTTTGATTTGTATGTAGCTTTAGTCATCTTTGGTTTTATCACACACTAGTCACTAAATGCTAGTCAGACAGGAAAAGAACGCAGAGAAACCAGAATATTGGTACCAGTTACACATTACATAAATGACTTCTACTGCGAGAATGACTGCTTTTGTATTTACCAAATACCAACACTACTGCCATAGTTCTTGGCTTCAAAAGAAAGACATTTCTTTCTGGTCTAAAGTTCAGTCTGTATAACCCTATTTGAGCACTTTAGCAGATTTCTTTAAAATCTGACCCCTTGCCAAACACTAACATGGCTATTTCCTCTTCTATCTAATTCTATACAAAAACCAAAAACCACAAAAAAACCTAAGGTTTAGGTTACAGCAGCACAAGTACAGCTCTATATCCAAACTAAAAGCGACAGAGTAACTAAACAAGGAATACTTCTAACTTTCATCAGCTATACACATGCTCTAGTACTTACACACATTCCAAACTTAAACAGTTAGACAACATATTAAGTACTGTCAAACAGAATAGGAAAAGGAAAACACACAAAATAACAGTGCAGAAATTTTTAAAGGCTGATAAACTAAGTAAGATGCAATAACCCAACGATAAAAAGTACAAAAATGCTTGAATTTCACATGGCCATTAGTAATATTCATTTAAGCATGTGCACACCTTCCTCCAGACTCCTTTAACTGCTATTGGTTAGAACCCTTACAAAAGGTTACACAAATTTTATCATGAAGTATGATCATCTGCTTGGAGAGGAGGAATAGCAGTGTCCCCTGTAGTGCTCAAAAGTCACTCTTCATAAAAACCTACTCAAAAAGCAGAGATCAAAAATAAAAGGGATTGACTAAAACCAATGCTATTTCAAATTCCAGTGTGAGAGAAATAGAAATCAACAGTATGATTTCAACTTTTTTACAGCTTAAGCTTTTAGAAACTGGAGTCTTTCAAGAACTGGAAACAAGAAAACTACAGTGCTGATCTTAGCAGTTCAACTTCTAAACTAATTGAAGTTCATCGTCAAAGGAATGTAATTTCAGATGTTCCCTCTCCTTCAGTAAAATCTAACACATTTCTGTAGTATTTAAAATTATGTGCTTGTAAGCCTAGCATATTGTTCTTTGTATCTGTAATACATAAAATCAACATCATTTATTTTGATACTATTTCTGCCCTCTCTCAGCGTAAATATACACAAAACATATATCCCTATACAGACCTGTATCTATATAGACATACATAAGGTTACTCAGGGTGTGTGTGCCACTTACATATACTACTCTCTCTTCATGTGAGTATATCATAGAACCATAGAGCGGTTTAGATTGGAAGGGACATAAGAGATCATTCAGTTCCAATCCCATTGCCATGGGCAGGGACACCTCCCACTAGATCAGGCTGCTCAAGGACCCATCCAGCTGGGCCTTGAACATCTCCAGGTATGGAGCAGCCACAACTTCCCTGGGCAATCTGTGCCACAGCCTCACCACCCTCATCTGGAAAAATTGCTTCCTAATGTCTAATCTAGAAGTTCCTCCTTCCAATTTATAGCCACTCCTCTGGTTCTATCACTACATGCCCTTGTAAACAGTCCCTCCGCAGCTTTCTTGTAGTCCCTTCAGGTACTGGAAAGTCACTCTAAAGTCTACTCAGAGCCTTCTCTTCTCCAAGCTGAAGAAGCCCAACTCTCTCAGCCTGTATAGGAAGTGCTCCGGCCCTCTGAGCACCCTCGTAGCTCTCTTCTGGACCCATTCCAACAGTTCCATATCTCTCTTATGTTGATGATTTTAGAACTGAACCCAATACTCTAGGTGAAGTCTCATGAGAGCAGAGGGACAGAACCACCTCCCTCGCCCTGCTGGCCACGCTCATACTGACGAAATTCTTCCTTATGTTTAATCTAAATCTGCCACTCTCCAGTTTATACCCAGTGCCCGCAGCCCTACCCCCACAAGCTTTGCAAGCAGTCTCTCTCCAGGTCTGCCGTAGCCCTTCAGGGCCCCCCAGGCAGCGCTCAAGCTGCCTCCATCCCCATGTTCCAGACGCCTCAGCACGGCGACTGGCGTTGCCCGCCCGCCCCTCACCTGGCAGCGGCGGGACAGGCCACCAGCGCCTGCAGGACGGCTTCCACCCTGTCGGGACCGCGGCCACGGCCCAGGCGGGGTACGCAGGCCTGCGCCAGCTCCCAGTCCCCATGCCACAAGCACTCGCAGAAAAAACCCAGCAGCCTCTCCAGCGAGGCCGCTTCTTCACTCCCGAACGCATGCATCCTCCTGGGACAGGCGGGCGACCTGGGCGGCGGGGGAAGGTGGGGGGGGGGGGGGGGGGGGGGGGGGGGCCGGGGAAAGCGGGAGTCGTGAGGGGGAGTTGGGCGCGGTCCTGCCCCTCCGCCCCCGCTTCGCCCTCGTCCCCCCCGGCCCGCGCTACCTGCCGGTGGGGCCGGGCCCTACTGAGCCCCCCCAGCAGCACCACCCCGCCTCGCCGCCATCTTGGTCCCCGCCCCGCCGGGCGTGCGCGCGGGCCAGGCGCGCGCCCATTGGCCGAGCCGCTGCGCCAGGTAAACACGCCGCCATTTTGACTCGGGGCGAGCGGCCCCGCCTCGGAGCGAGACACGCCCTCCTCGCCCCCCAAGCCCGTACCTCTCGCTGCTCTGATTGGCTCCCGACAGAAGCCCCGCCCCTCATAGGCGCCGCATGCACGTGTTCGATGCGCACGTGGAGAGGGAGGAGGAAGGGAGCGGGGAGGGGGGCGGGGGTTCTTCCCATCTGTTTCTGCATTGTGAGACCTCACCTGGAGTATTGTGCCCAGTTCTGGAATCCTCTGCATAAGGAGGATATGGAGCTGTTGGAACGAGTCCAGAGGAGGGCTGCAAGGATGCTCAGAGGGCTGCAGCACTTCCCATGAGAGGACAGGCTGAGAGAGTTGGGCTTGTTCAGCCTGGAGAAGACTACAAGGACACCTTGGAGTGACCTTCCAGTACCTGAAGGGGTTCCACAAAAGCTAGGGAGGGAATGTCTACAAAGAAATGTAGTGATAGGATTAGGGACAATGAGTATAAACTGGAGAGGGGCAGATTTAGACTAGACATAAGGAAGAATTCCTTCACTATGAGGATGGTGAGGCACTGGCACAGGTTTCCCAGGGAAGTTGTGGCTTCCCCATCCCTGGAGGTGTTCAAGGCCAGGTAGGATGGGGCCTTGGGAAGCCTGGTGTATTGGGAAGTGTCCCTGGAGATGTTCAAGATGAGGTTGGATGAGGTTTTGAGCAACCTGATTTAGTGGGAGGTGTCCCTGCCCATGGCAGAGGCATAGGAACTGAGTATCTCTTAAGGTCTCTTCCAAACCAAACCACCCTATGATTCTATGATATACTCACATGCAGAGAGAGTAGTATACATAAAGGGGTATATATATATGTGTGTGTGTGTGTGCGTGTGCGCTGCTTCTATAACTGCATAACCCTATGTATATGTCTCTATAGATATAGGTCTGTATAGATATGTCTCTATAGATATATGTTCTGTATATATTTACTCCTTTGAGAGAGGACAGAAGTAGTATCAAAATAAATAAATGATGTTGTTTATGTATATTACAGATACAAAGAACAATATTCTGGGCATACAAGGACAGAATTTAAAATACTCTACACAAATGTGTAGGTACCAGTAGAGATACAGGTACAGACATAGGCTTGCCAGGCCACCCTCTGCAGGGCAGCGGGTACTGCTGACCTCACTGTCCCACTGCCCCCCTGCCCACACTGCTGTGTTATTTTTGAGCTTCTGTTGTTGGGACAAGGCGTGGAGGGCTGTGACTCAGCTCCTCTCTGGGTGGTGTCCAGCTAGTGTTCGACGGAGATAAGCTTACCCACCCCCACAGCCCCCAACATGCTCCCTTTATTTTAGTCTTTTTGTTTGGTTTTGTCCTGACACACAAAATAAAAACTCAAAGCTCCTCTAGGAACTGCTGCAGCGGAGGCGAGTGTGAGAGGCAGAGCGATGATGACAGAGGAGAGGTGTCCCAAAGTAAGTGACCGAGGGAGTCCCCAGGGCTCCTGAAGAGAAAATACAGGAATGGGGCTATATAATGTGCCTATTCTGGAACCCCCCAAGAAACCACATAAGCTGCTGCAGGAGCTTTTACTGTTACCTACTGCAGCATCCTGATGTTTTTCACTTGTACTGTTAGCTCAGTGTCAGCAGAGAAATGCCATGTAGGTAGTGATGCCTCTGAACTTACTTCAGTCCTGCTAGAAGGACTCTGAGTCTTGAAGCCATGTGGTTGTGGTTCCACTAGTTCTGGTTTGATTTCTTGTGCATTTAATGATGGTGCTTGCTGTGGTGCAGTGTGGCACAAATGAATTCTCGACCTGCACTTACAATTTAGGGTATTATTTTGTATCTTGTCTCTTGTATAGGTAAGGAAAGAGCTTTAATGTGGCGCAAGATCTGTAGGAGGGTGAAGTTCATTTAGTATGGGATCTTTCATGCCTATTACCCACTCCTTAATTGCTTGACTCAATTTATAGTATCAATCCTTAATGTCAGGCCTGTACTTGAGGAGCTGCTCCCTTATGTAAGGCACCTCAAGTGGTTGATGCTTTTCTTTTGTTAAGAAGTTCAAAACATACCTGTTGGAGTCACCTGCCCGCTTCTGGAAGGATAAATGTACATTATTAACAACCACCAGTAGTGCTGTCATTTTCAGAAGGTTTTTAAGTTATTTTCTTCCTAGATAGGCATTCTTATGAATTAGAGGTTTATTAATATATCTGTGAAGCTGTAAAGGTAGCTGCATGTAAATAACAAGTGGGAAAATAAATTGTTTAAAGTCATCTTCACAGAAGATATAACAAGTATATTGAAATTAGAAAACAGAGCATAGGCAAATTATTTTTCATCTTGAATTTGTGTTTCTGTTAAACAAGCTGGCACTCAGTAGTTTAAAAATCTAACACTAGTGATATATTTAAAAATACCTATGAAAGACCTGTAGCAATGTACATTTGAATGGAAGCCCATTTGCCCTGAACAGAAGTCTGTGGGGTTTCATGCTGTAGTAGTGCTACTCAGAGTCAAAATACTAAACCATGCATATATTGTGCAGGTCTTCTAGCAAAAACTGTATGAATTTTTACTTTGGAACACTGGAATGATAAATAAATTTTTATCTAAAACAGGGTCTGCTGCTGTGCACTGCCTTGGAATATTATCAGTGTTACACAAATTGCTAATAGCATTTGGTGTCTCACAGCAGCTTCTTTCTAAGAGAATCTGCATAGGGAGCGATTATGTGCTACAGGGTAGTGCTATAGTGAAGCTATTTCTGAAATGGAAGTCTCACAACATCCTTTTCACTTGTTTCCAAGCTCTCTTTTTATTTTGTCATGTCAGCCACCACCTGTATTAGTTTCTCCACTGGTTGTCAAAGCTGTTTCAGAATTACATGGAGCAGGTTAATGTAGCTCTTATCTTTGTGTGGAGTTTGCACCTGTAGGTCTCTGTGAATGGGACAAAAGTAGATCCCTCAGGAAGCCATTTTCTGGCTTTGAAAAAGTTGTGGGGATGAGTGAGATTGGGATAAGCTGTGAGTATATGGTTTTGTTTCCATGCAAACACAGAGGTGGTGCAGTGCTTATGGTGGCTTTGTGCTCCCATGGCAGAGGATAGAGGCCATCTGGCCCAGTGAAAAGCCTGCTGGTGTCAAGTGGGCCTACCAAAACCTGTTTCTGTGTTTGAGCTGGTAGAGTAACTTTGCACAGAGTTTTGGGCTCCTGTGTCATCCTGTCACAAAACCTTTGATCTGCTGGAACCAGATTTATTGTGTTGTTAGACCACAGCAGCCATCGTTGACTCATTCCAATGTGTCAGTTACCTGGGTCCCATCACTTGTGAGACGTGTGGGTCACCACAGCCTCAGCACTGGCAGTACCTGCTCTAGGCTTGGGGAGTGGTGTCCGTCTCATAAAGTCAGTAGTGGCTGTTCTCAGTGCAACCTGAGGCATGCTGTCAGGGTCATCAGTCACACATATCAGTCAGCTAGAGCACCAATAGCAGCCACTCACCTTACTGATGGAACTTTTGGTCAGAAATTGCCCACGGCATGACCTACCAGCAAGTTTTTCCTGTTCCCCACAGGTGGAGCAGTATGTTGGTGAAATTAAAGGTGGCCTGAGACCAGCCATGAAACTCACAGTCATAGGGGTGGTACACTCCAACCCCAAGAGGTAGGTAAAGGGGTTGAGGGAGACTTCACCCCTGTTGTAGTACTCCTACTGGTCTTCTAAATTCAAATGATTTCCTGAGAGTCTGTGCTCCTTGGGAGGAAGAAAGTAATATAGATTCATAATTCATAGCTCTAATTCTCCCGTTCTTAGTTTAAGATTAAAAAAAAATTGACCATTCGGACCTTCTGACTGCCTTGCCAGTGTTTTCTACTACTTGCCCTTGTCTAATACAAAGCTGAGGGGGCACACAAAGGGCATTTCTACTCCAGGAAGAAGTGTAATTTTGAATCCACGTCATTTGCTGGGCACTGGTATCAACACTTTAAAAAATAGTGGGTTTGGCACATGAGGTGCAGGTTTATCATGGTGTTTAATCTGAATGATAGCATCTATGGTTATCATTACACTTTCTTGCATCTACGGTGACCAACTCTGGTGCTTCCACTGGTGAAGAGTTTGCCATAATCCCTTTTAGGATACAGATTGGAATTGGCTTATGCGCAAATGTTGCTTTCATTTCAGTCAGCAGAGAGGGAAAGTGACTGCACTAGCATCCTACCAGAAACTTGATGAGAAACAAAGGCCAGCTTGTTCTCATCCCCTTCTGCAGCTTCTAAGCCTGTAGACAAGAAATCAGTGTTTGTTTTTATAGGCATCTGTCATGTTCACCATATCCTTTCACATTTCTTAAAGTCCCAGTCATGTGATTGTTTTTTCAGCTTTTCAGTGACTCTGCTGTGTGATCCAGTGGATGTAAACAAGGATGTTGGGCTGTTGTTTACAGTTAACTTTAGTGACAAATCCATCACCCGAAATGCACGAATTGCTGGGAAATGGGGAAGAGAAGAGAAGACTATTCCCTACTTTCCATTTACAGCAGGCGACACATTTAAGGTAATTTTTGGGGTGATATGAAGAGGATGGAGAAAAGGAGGGGAGAAAGGCTGCAGGCTACATATATGGCCACAAATAGCTAACTATGAGATTGCCAGGTTGACTAGTATAGTGTGGCTCAGAGAACAACAGTTCAAGCCCCCATGGGAGAGATCCTTTTTTTTTTTTCTAGTCTTAGTGAGAAAACTCAACATGAGGAGCTTTACAATGCAATCACAGCAGAGGGTAGGTTATTTATTAGGGGCATTTCAGAAGGAAAGGTGGACTTTGTGCTTCACTTTCCCCATCACATGGGGTTCTAAGTCCATGTTGGCGAAATCAACTCTACTGCTAATATCTAACACCCCCACCTTTTAATTTCTATTGCAGATGGAGCTCTTATGTGAACACCAGCAAATACGAGTCTTGCTTGATGGACGGCAGCTCTGCGACTTCACTCACCGCATTCAGCCCCTCAACTTGGTGAAAGCTTTGCAGATCTCAGGGGACATCAGGCTTACCAAAGTTGCTTGAAAAAAAAGGAGACCACAATATCACCAGGGGATAGAGGCAAATGTACTTTCTCCTGTCTGAGAAATGTTTTAACTTTTTCACTTGACTTATTCCGGAGAGTGGGAATCACATCATTTTAATTTGCTGATTTGTTTGAAATGTACACTTTTTTTTCTCTTGTGCACACTCAGCAACTGCAGAGCTAGGGGCCATCCAGGTAAATCAGAGAGCCTTTGCTGAGATATTCTTTTGGCCTCCCAAACTGCACGATTTAGGATACTATGCAGTATCTCACATCCTCATGGTCCCCTAAGCCCCTACACATGCCAACTGGCAGAGCTCAGTCTTCCGTAGTGGGGTAGCTGTTAGCCTTGTCCCTAGAACTAGGCAGTATACAGGTGGTGGGAACGAGAAAAGAGAAGCAGGTAATTTTCTTATAAGTGAATAAGAGAGTCTGCTGGGCCCCAGCAAGGCCTATGTTATCAACAGAGAAATGCTTTCCTGAAAGCTCTGCTTAGTCATCATGGAGCTATTTGTGTTTCCCCCGTACTGAGCAATAAAAGCCTTACCAGCATCCTTCTCTGTTGCAGGTAGCATTCTCAGGAACTGAGAGGTTTCAACAGCTGTGGATTTCACAGTCTTCTCTGGACCAGCACTAGGAAATGGTATATGTAGCTAATTTGCATTGCCCATCCTTGTATCTAATTAAAACTGCATCTTTGCTGGAAAACTTCTTTACCAGCTCTGTTAAATATTTGAATGCACATTGAGTGCTGTGCTGTTATTTCATTGCTGTAGCTTTAGAAAGAAGTCCTAAAGACATGGCTATTCTAAAGCACATAAAAGCATATATCATTACTGTTGCCTTTGCCTCTGTTATGATTACCTGGTTATAACATAGAGTGAAGGGGAAGGTCTGTAGATGAAGAAACATTTTTTTCAGTACATAACTTGTAGAACAGAGCCTGCAAAGAGGTGGTTCTGGGAATGAGTGCACTATCAAATTCCTCTGTGGCTTCAAGGAAGATATATAGCATGCTGTCTTCAGAGGGCTTTCGGACACTTTGCCAAGTCTGACTGTCATAGAATCATAGAATCATAGAATCACCAGGTTGGAAGAGACCCACCGGATCATTGAGTCCAACCATCCAAACATCAGCGCCTTGCTTCCAGCTTCCACTCTTGCTGAGCTCTCAGCAAAAAGATCCCAACTCTCGGTGTAAACCAGGAGCTGATGCTTTCAGAGAGACGAGACAATGTCCATAAAAAAGGCACCAAAAGCTCCAAGTTCAAGCCAGACTATCAACTCCAAGCAAGCAGAAACCAAGATCATATGTCACATGTGGGGAACGTGTATCCTTGAGTAACAGCTTCTGGTCCAGTTCTTAACTGTCTGGCTTTCCTAGGTACTGCAAATACCTCTCAACTCACACTGAATTCCCATCTAAAAACTCATCCTCCCATGGGAATCATATTCCCACTTCTCCTCTCTCCCTTCCCTGAGAACCTTTGAATAGTTGCACACATGCAGAAGTTGAAACCTTACCTAGGTCGTTCCTAGGAACTGAGTAAGACTACACACATTGTAGCCAACAGAGCTCCAGAAATCCTGCACAAACCCTGCAGCAATGGGTCAGTCGCTGATTAGCCCCTGCAACCTTTACCAATTCATGGAAACACAGAATCACAGAACCATAGAACAGTTTGGGTTGGAAGGGACCAGAAGACCATCCAGTTCCACCCCCACTGCCATGAGCAGGGACACGTCCCACTGGATCAGGCTGCCCAAGGCCCATCCAACCTGCCCTTGAACACTTCAAGGAATGGGGTGGGGGAGGCCTGGGGAGGGCCAGGGGCGGGGCCAGGCGTGGGGGGCGGGGCCAGGTTTTGTTGCTCAGCAACGAGAGCAACGGCTAAAGGGCAGAGCAGGAGCCCTGCGAGCCTGAGCTTGGAAAGTGAGATACAGGTACTCAGATAACACAAGGAATTTTATGAAAATAGTACATCAGCAGGCTGGTTGGGGGTTTTAATCATTTCATACATTCCATTCTACCCTCTTGTGTTTGGGGGAACATCTACGTTTCCATATAAATCAAAATTTATGATGTATGAAACCTTTATTTTTGTATACTCAAATGGCCATCTGAGAAAAATCATGTCTGAAGAGCACAGGAGATTCAAGTGTACTGAACTTTATTAAAATATATTTATATATGTATCAAAGTCAAGTTTACTAGACAAATAATGGAAGTTTTAATGGCTTAACATAGAAAAAGCAATATTCAAAACTATTAGAATTTTCAGTCTCAATAGTGTTTCACATAAGTGGGCTTAGGGTGATGACCAGAAGGAAAGGTTTGGCTTTTATGGCTGAGATATTTCTTCTATCTAGCATCAGCAATTGTCTGGAATATCTGCTGCTGGTCTGATTTGATGCTCAGATCCCATATTGCTATGGACCATTACCAGCACAAGAATAATCTATATACTGGAGATGAGGATCCTTTGATCTTTCACAGCCTAACAGAAAACCGAATGGTAGAGCAGACAGATGGACAGATAGACCCCTGTTTTGTTTTGCAATCGTTTTTATCTTGGCAGCTGGATTGTGGCTTAGCACAAGACTCCTGTGGTATACCAAAGAAAGCAACCTCAGTCACCAGGACCTTTCATGACTTTGATTCAGTCAGTCTTAACTAATTAAGTACACGAGCCCCTTTATAAAGGGGAAAGGACCAAAGCATTTCTGCTTTAGGATAAAACACAGTCTGGATCCATCAGACACAGACTGGATACTAGTACAAAAAATAATTCTTTTCTTCCATCTTGGAATATTATATTTCATTGTTTTCTTGTAAAGCTTCGTTTGCCTCTATCTGCCTGTTGTCTTTTGCCTCTTGGTTAGATGATGAGTTCTTGGTGGGGAATTATTCTGGATCTACAGGACTCGTAGTCATCTAGGGTACTGATCTGCCAAGAGCTGCTAGGTGCTATGGTGATACAAATAATAAAAATAGACTGTTTAAGGTAAAAACAACACTCCCATGAAGTGAGAGTATCTTGAAGAGAGAGGAAACGTGGTCACAAATGTGACTTGTCATTTGGCCTGGAGTCCACCTTACTCATGTCAGTGGTTTGATTGCCTCAATCCACTGTGCTCGCTCTGCCTTGGAGCTGGCCTGAATGTAATAATGAATGTCATTTTTGGTGATGATTTTGAAGAGGTTGCCTTGCACATTGCCCTTCACTCCTGGGGAGAAAAAAATTATGACAGATCAGGAACATGCATATAGAAATGCTTTGTGGCAGAGAGGAAGCTGGGGAAGAACTTTAATTTAGTGAATTAGAGTATTAGACCTTTCCATTTCATTATGGATGAGACACCTAAAGCTCTTGTGTCTCTTCTGCAAAATAAAGATACAGTACGGATAACCCTCACATAGACTGAATGAACTACTGTGTAATATGCATCACATATAAAACACCCACTGTAGATGGAGAATCTTGAGTTAGACGATGGAGGGATGAACTCCCTACCTTTTCATGCAGTAGATCACATTTCCTCCTGCCTATCTTTGGGTTCCTCTCCACAAAGAGCTCTTTTGTTCATCATATCCCCCAACCCTGCATTATATCTTTTTCAGACCCTGACTTTTGTCTTTAGGAATATGCTCACTATTCGAGATCCACACATTGTGCTTACTGTCATAAAATATATAAAGCTATTTATTTTATTAATTTATTAACAGCAGAAACACTTATCTGTGAGATTGAAGTTCTAGACAAATATTTAAGCTAAGCATATTCACTAGCAGAACTAGTTTTTGCATTGCTGTCTTCGTGTCTTCTCTACACTTGGGTTCTAGCAGATCAAAACTCCAAAAGTAATAGCGTAAATAGAAAGGACACACAGTAAAGGGCTGGCATCAAGGGATGCCTCAAGACTTTGAGTTAAACAGTATCAAAATAGAAAGCAAAAAACAAAAAAACCCCCAACAAAACAGTTGTCTGTTAACTCTGGGATGTTAGTTAGTGTCTTAGGACTATCTCGGAGACTGTATGAATAAGAAAAGCCAATAAAAAGGGGAACACCTAAGATACATGGACATAACATTAAAAAAAATCCCTTCTGGTATGGCCAGCCCAACACCATGGGGATTTTTATGATAAGCTTCTTCCTTCGCTTGCAAGGGGCGAGGAAACGCCAGCTCACTTGTGCATACCAGCAGCTACATACACAAACCCACATCCACAGGCTGATTTGTTATAGCATAAATATGCAAGTACGAAAGTTTAGAAGCTCATGCTTACCTGCTGGGACTCCGTTGTCCTCCAGAGCTGAGACGAGACAGCCACGAAGAGAAAATCCACCTACTGGCCTGTTTTCTTCCTGTAAAGAGAAAGGAAATGAGGCTTAATTGGAAAGTATCTTCATTAGAAAAATTCCCCCAAGCATATCAATTATTTTTATGAAGGTGGAGATGTAATATCAGTCTTGCCACATATAAAATATCCATGTCACAAGAGAAGTTTATTAGGACATGTAATTAAACACATGGCTATATAGCTTCAGTCCCAGTTCTCTGATGTAGTTAGGAATCTGAGAGTGGTGGAAATATAAATTAAAATCTCAAGGATAGGCTAACACTTCAAACTTAGGTATAGTCTTCTCAATAACAACCCATATTAAAAAAATCCTGTATTTCTCAAGTTTTTAGCTTGCTGCCTCTCACTGAGACTGTATGGAGAAAATCTGACTGTTTTCACTAGTAGGCTGGCTCTCTTGTCTGATCTTCAGGTTCTACAACTTTAATTTATGGATAGCAAGGGTGAGTTGCAGTGCAGGAAAAAAACACAAAGAAATGGACAACGAAAATGAACAAGCTCCATAAGCCTTTTTCACTCTTAAGGTGTTTGTGTTTTCTTTAAAAGTCACATAAAGCACTTCTATACATGTTCTTTTAGAAACCTATTGGTCTTTGGGGTACCTGATGCATCTGGGGTTGATGGATCCACACACCCTTCTGAATTGTCCATGCTGATTATTATGTTTGTGAAGATAAATTCTACTATTCCTGAGCAAGTTTTAAACTGAGTAACATAAGTTCCTATAAATATGTTGGAATGGAGAAGACCCTGTTCAGTGTCTGAATAAGAACAAAGAAAATCCCAGTAGCAGTATGACCCTCAAGTGGTGGGCTGTCAGCCCAGAAAGATCACAGCCCAGGAAAAATCCCTGCAGGAGTGTAATCCCAAAGTGTGTAGGTACAGCAAAAGAGCAATCCCAAGAAAACTGCTGTCTCTCAGCTATGGGAAAGGTATCTTTCTGGGGAAAAGACAGGAGGGAAGATGCAGAGATAGAAAACCCCGCAAGGATGACCACCTAGGCTAAGGTCAGAAGGGGTAGTTACTCCCCACTCACATACCTTTGTGGGGTCATAGTAGTGCAAAAAAGCAGGATCAGCTCTCAAAACAAACCTCCTCACCTTCCAGTTTTTCCTCTTGTGCCCCTGCAAAACAGAAGAATTAAAATTACCACCAGTAAATACCTCCTGCAATGGCCAATTTCCTGCAGGCTGTAGGGGAGACCTAAATAGATACAGAAAAAAAGATGTTTTGAAACCAACAGCGCTCATGTCGGGTGGTGATGGAGAGGGCTGGCCTCTGTAGGTGGCTGCATTGTGCATTGAAACAGCATGATTGATCCTCATCTTGCTCATAGCAAGGGTCAGAAACTAAGTTTTGTTAGACTAAAGGTTGCATCCTGTAAACAATTACTGCCAACAGGTAGCTGTGCCGAAAGAAGGCAACTCTGACCACTACCAGAGTAGCCATGTGTACATGTGTGACTCTCTACAGGTAAATGTCCACTTCATGCAAAAGTCAATCTTACTCAGCTTTGAAATTTGTCTGTGGCCAGCAGAACAGCGTAGCTACTCACACGACTTGGATGGGATAGATTAAACTAGAGGAACCATGGATCTGCTTGGAAGTAACTGTAACACTTCTTTTGGGACTTGGAGTTTGTGTGGGGCTTTCACTTTTGATAATGTTCGTTCGTTTGTTCTTTCATCTATCTATCTATCTATCTATCTATCTATCTATCTATCTATCTATCTATCTATCTATCTTCCAGTATGCACTCTATATATACAAAATATCCAGTCAATCTTACAAGAACCATAGCTCACTTATTTATAACCAGATACTCTTCACCCCATGATCTCTGACAGTAGTACTGATAGGCAGGTGAGCTCAGCTGGCCACAACTCTCCAGCCATGTTTGGATCAATCACATTTATTCTGTAGGAAGTACTAAGAGATGTGAATTTTTTTTGTCTCTCAGTGGAAGTTTAAAGACTGTATTTACCTGTTTTGCTAAGAATCCTTGTTTCACAATTGTGCCGCTTAATTCAGAGATGTTAAATTGTAGCTCTTCCTTGGGAATGATATTTTTCTTACTGCTTTCAGCCTGCAAATAGGTCAAAGACAGTTCCCCTTTTCTTTTTAATCTAAACACACTTTTAAGCACAAAAGTTCTGCATTTTATTTTATTTGAGCTGTGTTAAACCTATATTTCCCAAGAAAATTCTACTCTGTAGCCCTGCTGCTCCAGCTTGTATGTCTAAGCTTTACAAGCAACAAACTACAGCTGGAAAGCCTATACACACGGTGTGCTCTTGAGTTTTAGCATAACCATAGCATGGGCTCCACTCAACATAGACAGAGGACTGTGCTTGAAGGACCCCTTTAGTGCCTAATTATGTAATTATTAGAGCACTCCATATCCATGTAGCTATTTGTCTCCAGCAAACATGCAAGTGTTAGCAGTATTAAAAGCCTAGAGCTGCTCTTTCTGTATTTACTTCCGTAGCCTGTGTATTTTTGTCTTTTATTACATGCTGAGTGTGTCCCCTTTACCACTGCTCCAAATCAAGTGAGGGACAGAGGAGGTGCCTCTGTTGGTGGCTGCATCACTTACAAACATGTACAGTGCAGTGGAGTCATCGAGGAACTGCTCGGAGGGGTCGCTGTAGCGTGTGGCCTCAGTGCTGCGGGCTCCCACAGGCTTGAGAAAGTTCTCCTCCATCAGCATGGATGACAAGGTGATGGCCTCGAATCGTGACACAGCAAAGCTATTGGAGATGAGCCAGTCTACAAGTGCAGAACCTGCAAGGAGAAAGGCAACTCTAATACCAAGACAATGTGCTCTTCCAAGGCAAGATAGATGGTCTCCTGCCACACAGCTCTTCATTTGCTACAACATTTTAACACCATCACAAAGACTGCAAATCAAGTGAGAGTTGACCAAAAGTGCAGGGTCCTCTGTGTGCTTCCATATACCCAAAGAGCAAGAGAGAAAGACGTCAGAGAGCTTGACTGCACCACTGCTTTCTACCAGGCCACAAATGATCCCATCGTGAAGGCAGTACGGTAGGTTCCTTGTCTCTGCAACATGGCATGTCAGATGTGAGGAAGCTCTTTTCCTGCTGCAGGTGTACCTGTGAAGGTCTCTTTGTATCTGTTGCCTTGCCCCAGGTTGCGGGTCAGCTTAATTCCAGTACTGCTGTCACACATTCTTTCCACTATGTGGCTGTAAAAGAGAACATAGGAACATATTAGTAGAATAGCAAGACAGGCAGAAACTGCCATATGCTACTTAGTGCTTGGGATGTCCTAGTGGTTACCAACATAAAGCTAAGAAACAGCCTAGATACTCCCACAGAAGTTTTGTTCTAACTATGGTATAGGAAAACTTTATTCTCACAATAGCAGCTTTAAAAATGATGCCTCACAAAATGTCTTTTCATGCAAAGCACTTCAAACTGAGCTATAGTCAGCCTCCATTTACCTTCTCAACACAAATAAAATCACTGTCACACTTCTGTTTCTTAATCAGTTCTCTGTTTCCTCTTGTTTAACATGATGCACCCTAGAAGTCCTAGTCTGGATTCCAGCTATCAGCTCTGAAAACTTCCCAGCATGGCATGAACAATGTCATTGCTCAGTCTTTCCTTGACATTACGTCTCCTGAGATTATACATCTCCTTGTTGAGTACCATTCCAACTAAGCAGGCAGGTCTTCAAGCCAGCAATGAGGTGCCCATGTAGAACCCACACACTCCCAAAACACGACGACCAGGAAGAAATGCATTCCCATGCCCTGGCAAAAGTATGTGGAAACCTAGGGCAGAGCAGCCAGTCCAGAAGCTCCTGTAATGGGAGCAGATCTGTGCAGAGAGAATCCTCCCTTGACTTTCCCCATTCATCAGCTCAGGCATTTTGCAGACTACAGGAACAGCAGAAGAAGAAACCATATACGCTTACTGGAGACTGATATTCTCTAGCAGTCTGAAAGAGTTCTTCATTCTGTGAAGCTCTTGCACCTGTACTGGGTGACCAGCATGAATAGCTCCAGTGATGTCCAAAGCCCAAGAGTCTCGCTCCTCCCTGGAGCAACATTCAAGGAAATAATCTGTGTTGGTTTTTGTCTTTAGTTTGATGAGCAGCTGTAGAGAATAAAGTGCAAAGAAATATTACCATTTAGCTGTTGTCCTCTAGAAGTGTTTTGCTTCTGGAGAACTTCTGGGGCTGGAGAACAGGCCTTATGAGGAACACCTGAGTGAGCTGTGGTTGTTTAGCCTGGAGAAGAGGAGGCTGAGGGGAGACCTTATTGCTCTCTATAACTACCTGAAAGGAGGTTGTGGAGAGGAGGGAGCTGGCCTCTTCTCCCAAGTGACAGGGGACAGGACAAGAGGGAATGGCCTCTAGCTACAAGAGGGGAGATTTAGGCTAGACATTAGAAAAAAAAATTCACAGAAAGGGTCATTGAGCACTGGAAGAGGCTGCCCAGGGAGGTGGTTGAGTCACCCTCCCTGGAGGTGTTTAAGGCATGGGTGGATGAGGTGCTAAGAGTCATGGTTTAGTGATTGATGGGAATGGTTGGACTCAGTGATACGGTGGGTGTTTCCAACCTGGTGATTCTATGATTCTTTTGGCAGTGGCCCGAATCAGGCTGATATGGTATCCTGCCTGAGCAAGACAGAGCACTTCCTGGCTAGAAGGATGGTGGGCACAGCTCTGGGGTTTTTTTTGCTTTCTCCCCACCCCAGTCCTTGGATTTTCAGTTCCAAGCATAGTTTGCATGCATAGAGCCTTAAAAGAGAGCAGATCAACCATATACTGGATTACATGGGAATGCGCTACTGGCTATGGAGCTTTTCACATCCAGATCTCTAGTTTCTCAACAACTACAAACTCTCACTAGGCTCTTTCTGGCATGAAAAGTACTGAAATAGACAACAATCGGCAGAGTAATTTCCCTTCTGGTTACACTCAGAGGAAGTCTGCATTGATGCTGCCCATGGGCGAGCAGAGAAGCGCAGGAGGCACACTTTCATTTCCTGAGCCCTCTTGCTGGAAACTTTCCACAGTAGTGAAGTCACTTTGACAGCAGAAAAGAGTCTGACCAGGCTGCCCAGGAACATCCTGTGGACACAGCTAGGGTTTAAGGCAACCTAGCAGAGATGATAAGTTCCCTTTTTTTCCCATTGTCCTCAGGTTTTACTGAGCTGTTTCTGTCTCCCCTCCCAGCACTGTTGGACTGATACATTTACATTTATTCTTCCCACTGTACCTGTGTGGGGTGGCTTGTTTTTTTTTTTTTTTTTTAATTTTTCCTTGTTAATAATGGCCGTATTTGTTATTAATGACCCATATTTGGGCACAGGGAACAGTAAAGAGACAATCAGGGAGTTCATTGCTTGTCCATTGTAGTGGCAGCTTGCTTTTTGCTAAGCCTGATTCTGGAAACACATACCCCAGTTATATGTTTGTAGAAATCAAAGAAGTCAGGAGGAGAGGAAAAGACTAGGGAGAAGTTAGAAAGTGAACATCATCGAGAAGCGATACATTTTTCCAGTCATACCGGTCTATTCTCATATTCCAGGCATGGACAAGTAATAGTGCAGCCATCCAAAAAGATCCTGCCCTTTGGAGAAGGCTCCTTCTTGCCTCCCTCAATTTTGTAATACAGCAGTTTATCCTGAAGGAGAACAAACCACCTCACCTTCCAGTTACGAACAATGTGGCCCTAGAGGGGAAGAAATCCATTTAGTTAACGTCAATACAAGCACTGAGAAATGATTGCATTTTCTTACTTTTTCTATTTTCTAGACAAAAATATAAAAAACTAATAGGAGAATGTATGGAGAAAAACTAAAGAAGTCTAGATGAGTCCTGTTCTCCCTAAAACTTATTTTTTGTAACAAAATAACACAGCTCCTTCACTATAAAATCATAGAGCAATGGAAATGTGCTTTGCTTTTTCTCCAGAAAGGACATATTCACCTCTCAAATACTCCTGGGTGGTGTTTAATGTTTCATTCCCTGTAATTTTGACATGGTTTTAGGTGCCAAGTAGATCTGAGACCTCTCCGGTGGACAAATTCGCTTTTCTTGACATCCCCTCTTACTGCTGACGGGAGGCTTTTTTCTATCCTACCTGCCTCCATTCAGAATACAGAAAAATACTCTTGTTCCACCTCTGTAAACAGCCTCTGACTTCCTTTCTGTCGGCTCTACAGGAGAGCAAACCCAGTGAGGGCTGGCACTGGCAGGCTCAATCCTGTCTGACGGCGTCAGGTCGAGCTTCGTGGTGCAGGGAGCTGACTTGTATTACTAAAAGCGATGGAGCATCACAGCCAGCAGGTGAAGCACTGAGCAAAAGAAGCTCCGGCACCTGGGAGAGGGTGGGCAGAGCTAGAAGAAAGGAACATGCAGGGTCCAGTTGTGGCAGGAATCAAAGCTCATTAATTCACTGCGTGTAAAGGGAAAACCAGCAATTTCCAAGGAAAGATGGGGTAATGATTATATAAAATCCAGAGGATCTCATGTGTTCTAGACTATACTAAATACAATTTCTATAACTTAGGCTTCTTTTCTCCTTCCTTTTGCCTTCTTCAGTGATTTTTTCACCTGTTGTAAACTCTCTTGGTCATTTTTTCTGAGAGTATGTTCTTTGCTATGGCTATTTTCTTTCCTTCTTAGAGATTGTCCCTTTTATAGTAGGTTACCTTGCCTTTTTTTCCTATTTCTTCACCTGACTTCCATACATTTACAATGCATTACAATACATAATTCAGCCATTTATAATGCCTTTAGATCATCTCCTCACTTCTTCTCTCTTCTTCTTAAGGAAATCTATTTCCTCTACCTGATGAGATCGCTTCCTCAATTTTTTTCTCTGGGTCCTTTGTTCCCATCACCTTCTGTTTCCTTTAATCTTCTTTGTGGTCTCCTTCCTATCAAAATGTGTATCTTGGTAATGCTGAACATTCTATAGCCTAGAGAGGAGAGCAGGAGCCTGGACTTCTCTGCCCTTGCTGTGGAAGGGAGGATGGGGCACAGCTTGGGATTCACGTGGCCAGCAGCTGGCTGGCCTGGAGCCCTGCCAGGAGATCGTCTCACCAGGATTTGCTACATACTGCAGAAAAGCATGGCCCAAGGTGTGGCACAGCTTTGAACAAAACTTTGAATCACATTTATATGCGCGATCAAGGATGATATTAGTCATTGAAACAGGGTCTTGGTACTAAAAGCAGCTTATGCCCTTTGCAAAGTTGGCCTCTTGTGTCCCAGTTATGACTGAGTTTGTGCTACAGGGAGAAGCCTTAGAAAGGCTGAAATCTGTGACACCATCTTTCATCTCTTTTCTCCACATTTTGACTAAACTTTCATTACAATGCAGCTTGAGAAATGTGGAAGAAAAGAACGCATCAGTTTGTTTTGATGTGAACCCCTTCAAAATGACAGTCTATTCTCTATTCTGAGGGGACTGGAGAACAGGCCTTATGAGGAACACCTGAGTGAGCTGGGGGGTTTTAGCCTGGAGAAGAGGAGGCTGAGGGGAGACCTTATTACTTGCTACAACTACCTGAAAGGAGGTTGTGGAGAGGAGGGAGCTGGCCTCTTCTCCCAAGTGACAGGGGACAGGACAAGAGGGAATGGCCTCTAGCTACAAGAGGGGAGGTTTAGGCTGGACATTAGGAAAAAAAAAATCACAGAAAGGGTCATTGAGCACTGGAAGAGGCTGCCCAGGGAGGTGGTTGAGTCACCCTCCCTGGAGGTGTTTAAGGCATGGGTGGATGAGGTGCTAAGAGTCATGGTTTAGTGATTGATGGGAATGGTTGGACTTGATGATCCGGTAGGTCTCTTCCAACCTGGTGATTCTATGATTCTATATGAAATGGAAAACCTTGCTCAGCTGAGCTGCTAACAAAGGCACAGACAGACTATCTTAAGAGACTGTCAAAATATCTTCCTTTTCTCAATCCTTCCATGGTCACAGTTGTGTAGCCGTTTGCCAGGCCTATTTTGTATGCAGAGGTGTGCCCAAAGTGCAGACGTACTGGCCTTCTGATACCTGACTAATCCTGATAGCTAATTCACTTTCCCCTGGCTAAACGCTAATGTGGGGATACCGAAGAGAGGCCAGTGAGCACCCACAGTTCATGCAGCTTCCCTGGCAGGAGTCTGCATAGACCTGGAGAAGATCCTTTCCTAGTAACAGGCAGGAGCCCCACAAACCCAGTGCCCAGTGCTGCCTTGCCATGAGCCCTGGCCTCATCTGGTGCCTGTTCAGGGGCTGCTTCACTTTTGAGCAGAACCGCACAGAGAAGAACCGGAGCACTTACCCGTTTGACGAGGAAGCCCTCCTTCAGGACTCCTGCTGCCTCCTGCATTGTGGTCAGCAGGGGAGAAAACTGAGCCCCCACCTAGAAGCGCCCAAGCCTTGGCACCCTGTTCTTCTGCACACGTTTTGTTTAAGAAAGCTCATTTTTCTTTGTTACCCTCCTCCTTCAACGTGACGCACTCTCCCTTCCTTGTTTTTTTTTTCTCCCTCGCTTCCTACCTATGAGACATTAGTTAAACATTGAGCTGGCCCTGACACATTACCTGCCCTGCGGGAAGTAAAACAAAGAGAAGTCTGAAAAGGATCTCAAAAGAATTTCACAGATATACAGCAAAATACCACCCCTGAGTGACTGGCCAAAATAAGTAGCCACATGATGACAAATCAGGTATTACATGAGAGGGAGAAGCAGAATTATCAAAAGGCATCCCTCAAAACTTCAGACTAATCAACTCCACTGCTTAAAATTTCTCATCTAATAAACACGTCTCATTGGAGTTTTACAGAACACCTTAAGTATAGCATACAGAATATTATGATTACAAGGAGGCTTTTGCAAACTTTAAAATAATTTATTTTGCTAGAAATTTAATTTACCCAAGAAGCTCCAAAGCACCTAAAAGGCCACCCTACTTTCAGTGACCTTTGGGCATATAAACCGAGATTCTTAATATCCTAACTCCTTACACAAGCAATTATTTGGGCTTTTAGTAAAGCAGTCAAATCAATGAACAACATGCAATCACCTCATGTAACTCCTGAGCACTTCTGAAACAGTGCCTTTCTTGTTTCTGTATATGAATTCAGATGCTTATTACCTTTTTTGAGACTTTGGCAGTGATAAATCCATTCGATAGATTTATAAAATCTTGTCCTGATTAAATAAACCAGTATCAGTATCTCATACAGCTCTGCTGTTCAGAATGAGTAGTCTCTGCTGTAGTTAGCGTTCCCTGACTTGTACCAAAATTAAGGTGACATACGTGGGCAGAGCTAGGGGCTGTGGTAAGAAACATAATGTACAGTTTAACAAATAAACAAACCCACTCGTTGCTATGTAAAAACAGAGTCCAGAGTTCAATAAAACAAAGTGACTCAAGTATCTCTCAGTCTTTGCACATCAGATCGGATTACAGCTCACGTTCTGAGGAAAAGGAACAAACAAATAATTTCTTTATCTATATACTATTTTTTATACCTTTCAGTGAGAAAGAACACAAGACCAAAGAATTCAAACTCGACAATATAATTGAGGTGACCCATAGAACAGTGCCACAGAGATCATGAGAAATACAATGGGTGTCTGAAGTTAGAAAAATTAATTGATATATAAAGGGAAAGCAGGCTAGCTGAAATCTCCAAAGCAGTCGGCGCAGCTGGAAGTTACATATGTAGCTCCTGCTGTACCTGCTTTTGCCACTTTGGAAAAGGAAGGCAGCCACAAGCTAACCAGTTACCTAACTCATGTCCCAGCAATGTTTTCACTTAAGTCCAATTGAAATGAGTGCAATAAGTTTAACAGAACACCTAGAGGAGTATTTTTGCTGTAGGCATGTAGCATTTTCAAATATATCAATGGAAATTTTTGTAATTGTTTTAGATTATTGTGGCATTAAATTAAACCAGAAATTAATGGAGTTTATGTCATTTAATAAAAAAAAAAATCACCATCTCTGCATATATACATTATATATATATAAATAAAAGTTGTACTCAGAAGTAGAATCTTGGAAAAAGAAAACCTGATGCAATCAGCAGGAAAAAGAAAACAGATTTCAGCTCACAATGTCTTGCACATCAGAATTAAAATTGGAAAGCAAAGAAGAAAACTCAAGTCTAGGTGCACATTACTGCCGCATGCTTTTACTGGACATGCACCATATAACCAGCCCCAGGAATACTGTGTTCCACTGTTTGGAATTTGAGGTCTGACTTCACATTGTTCAGCTTGTTACTGCAGGCAATTTATAACAAGGTGGGTGAGATAATTTCATGCTAGTCAGGGCAGGTAGAAGCTTGCAGGGGGCTTTTGCTCAGACAGTGATCTCAGAACTGCACCATAACCAGCCCTCACCAAAGGCCTGAGCGAGCTCTTATTCTCTAGCATGCAGACTACCCTGCCAATGGATCTTGGCAAAATTACTATTAGCAATGAAGAGTTTAATTGCCAAACTCCCAGTGAACGGCGAAGCAAACATTGCTGAATCTGGTCATTAAAAACCAGGTCTCGTGTCAAGTACTTTTTACAATCTAGAGCCTTCACAATCTTTAAAGTATTTCTTCAACACTTTGGCTGTTTATCATACATACCCTCCATTTCCCCATCTCATTCTGTAGTTGATCAAGGCTAACAACCTGCCCTGATGTTGCTCCCTGAGGCTGAGTAAATACGGATCTCTCAGACATTTTTTTTGGGGAAAAAGGGTCATAGCATATAAAATCAGTCAGTAACATGGGCTGCAGCATTCACACATGCGCTAGGGAGGCAAGTTCTGGCATTGAAGTTTCCTGGAGGAAAAGGACATGCTTCAATCTGTATAAACCCAGAGCGCTCTGTATTGAGCCTTCCATGGGACTTGATACTGACTGAAGAAATCTCTCTTTCCTCAGATCCATTATAGAGTGTTTTCCACCACAGTTTACTCTTTAAAAAGAAAGTGCAGTTGAGTGCTTGACATTTTTTCCACTCAAAGTGACCCCAAAATACTTTATATGCTATAGAATTTGCATTCGGTGGCTGAGCTGAGTCAGCTGCAGGCTTCGGGGCCACAGGGTGCTATTCGGCATTGAAGGGAAGAGCAGGAGCAGCCAGCTCTGAGCACAGGCTTTGAACACAGGCTATGCTATTGCCCTGGGACCTCCAGGTCAGTCCCTCAAGAAGCCATGAACAACTGATTAAGAGAACCTACCCAAAGGTCTGCAATGCCCATCATGTCACAGGGGGGAGGGGGGATTACACATCTTCAGCTTTCTCAAAGCAGCTTCTCAAGATGCCAGAATGCCTTAAATATCTACTTTCTTTAGAGAACTGGGGATGAAATAAGGTGAAAACAAACCACATCAAAATAAAGAAGGATGAAACATGTCTAAAAGTGAGAGATGACAAATGTTTATAAGTATTCTGATGTAAGAGGATTTTTAAAGTTAACTCTAGAAATGTGGCAGTGTTTGAAAACAGTTGTTTAATTTTCTAGACTCTGGAACAACAACAACAACAAAAAACCTATCACAAATTGAATACCAAAGTGCCTTTTCCATAATGAAGAACAACACGCTAGTTCCACTGCACCTAAAAAAACCCCTGAATGCCAGAATCAGAGGAAAACCAGAAAGCAGGGCACCCCTTCTTTAGTGGCCACTATTTCCCCTAATCAGGAACAGGTTACTGGGCTGTACATTACTGGACTGCGTGAGTGACTTAATCCAATACCTCCATTTGGTGGGGTTTTTTTTTGTATTAATGAGTCTTTATCAGACATTATAAATAAAACTGAAGCTGCCAGTCTTCCCAAATTAATTTGGGATATGAAAGTCAAGCTGACATCCTTACAATAAACACATCAGGCCAAGCCCTGTCCAAAGAAACCTTTCCCTTTGGTTGATTACATGAATGTCAGTGGAGATTTTGGCATTGCAATTACAATGGAGTAAATAGGACAGTTGCTAATGAACAGCAGGAACATGCTACTTCGCTTTAGCAGCTCAACAAAGGTGTTCACACAAAAGCCACAACCATTATTTTAAGCACTTGGTAGGCAAACACAGTTCCACAACTACAAAATAGACTGGCTGAGGTAGAATGTATCATCTCAACATCTCCTAATGATCATTATCTCTATGAAAACAGAGGCAGCACTGCTGAGGCTCAGCATAGGCTTCACAGGTTCAGCACTCCCTTACAGCTCACTAACTGGCCTTGTAAGGGGCCACCTCACACCTTCTCCTTCCACCTGCTGCAACACAGGAGAAAAATCCACTAAGTTGTCTTGTACCTTTTTATTTAAGATTCTTGCTTAAAATTTACTCAGACAACAGGAGACCCCAATTTTATCCACCGGTGTAATGAGTGATTGAATGTAATGAGTGTTTATCTTGAAACTGCTTTATTACTAGCCTCACCATCTGGCAAATTTTTTTTAGGTACTCAAAATTGACACAGAATTATGTACACCAGGTCGCTAAGGGTCTAATCAGAAAAGCTTCTATAATTAGTGAACACCGTTAGCAAATTTTTGCCTAAGTTACTGGCAGAAAATACCCTCACCTGTTAACACCCCAAAACAGTTCCTGGAGATGATACTAATTGTTACCTCCTGAGTACACTCCAAGGAAAGAACATGGGTGGCTCATTTATCAGAGCTTTGCTTTTACAGTGTTGTTGACAATGTTACCAGAGGGCAACATTTTAGTTTATACACTTTTGTTCTTTTGCCTGAGTACCCAACTATTGTGTTTAATGGAAACCAAACCACTGCTTCAGTGAATGGGAAAAGTTTGGAGAGCTCTTCAGTCAGGAAAATGAGATTAGAATTGTAGAATCATAGAATCATAGTTTAATTTGGGTTGGAAGGAACCTTAAAGATCATATAGTTCCAACCCCCCTGCCATGACACCTACCACCAGACCAGGTTGCCCAAGGCCCCATCCAACCTGGCCTTGAACACCTCCAGGGATAGGGCAGCCACAGCTTCCCTGGGCAACCTGTACCAGAGCCTCACCACCCTTATAGTGAAGGAATTCTTCCTTAGGTCTAGTCTAAACCTGCCCTCTCCAGTTTATACCCACTGTCCCTAATCCAATCACTACAAGTATTTTTAAACAGTCCCTCCCCAGCTTTCTTGTAACCCCTTCAGGTACTGGAAGGTGGCTATAAAAGCTCCTTGGAGTCTTCTCCTCTCTAGGCTGAACAAGCCCAGCTCTCTCAGCCTGTCCTTGTATGGGAGGTGCTCCAGTCCTCTTATCATCCTTGTAGCCCTCCTCTGGGCCAATTCCAACAGTTCCATATCCTTCTTATATTGAGGATTCCAGAACTGGACACAATACTCCAGATGAGGTCTCACAAGAGTGGAATAGAGGGGCAGAATCTCCTTCCTTGCTCAGCTGGCCATACTTCTTTTGATGCAGCCCAGGACATGGTTAGCCTTCTGGGCTGTGAGCATACACTGCAGGCTCATATTGAGCTTCTCATTAACCAGCACCCCCAAAACCTCCTCTGCAGGGCATTTCTCAATCATGTCATCCTCCATCGTGTAGTGAAATCGGGGATTGCCCCGACACAGGTGCAGGACCTTGTACTTGGCATTGCTGAACATCATGAGGTTCGCACAGGCTAACTTCCCCAGCCTGTCCAGGTCCCTCTGGGTGACATCCCATACTTATCACAGATTCAAACCATGACAAGGCTGTCATACACAGCCTCAGAAAAGACAGGGCTTTGGGAAAATAACTGTGAAATAAGTATCTTGTTAAGTCATTTCATGATAACACATTCAGGTATTTTTCAATATTCTGCAAGGACTGCAAGTTACTTAACTTTTTTAGGCTTTGCATAGCAAAGCTTGGGTACACATGAACTTCTCTGATAATGAAGCATGGATTGAAATTTGGAATACAAAAGCCCTGTGCAGTGCTCCAGGCTTGGGGAAGAGTAGCTGGACAGCTGCCCCACAGAGAAGGACCTGTATGTGTTGGTCAACAGCTGACTAAACATGAGCCATCAGTGTGCCCAGGTGGCCAAGAAGGCCAATGGCATCTTGTCCTATGTCAGAAAGTATGGTCAGAAGGACCAGGGAAGTGATTCTGCCCCTGTACTCAGCACTGGTGGGGCCACACCTTGAATAATGTGTTCTGGGCCCCTCACCCCAAGAAAGACATTGAGGTCCTCGAGTGTGTCCAGAGAAGAGTGACAAAGGTAGGGAAGGGGCTGTAAAATGAGTCTTATGAAGAGCAGCTGAGGGAACTGGGGTTGCTTAGCCTGCAGGAGGCTGAGGGGAGACCTTATTGCTCTCTACAACTACCTAAAAGGAGATTGTAGAGACATGGGTGTTGGTTTCTTCTCCCAAGTGATTGATAGGACAAGAGGGAATGGCCTTAAGCTGCATCAGGGGAAGTTTAGATTGGACATTAGGAAAAATTTCTTCACAGAAAGGCACTGGAACAGGCTGCCCAGGGAGGTGGCTGAGTCCTCATCCCTGGAGGTGTTTAAAGGTGTAGATGAAGGTGTTTAAAGGGTAGATGAAGTGCTTGGGGAGATGGTTTGTAGAGGAGAGGTATGGTTGGAGTTATCTCAAAAGGTCTTTTCCAGTCTAATGGTTCTATGAAATAGGTGTGCTCTTTGTGAATGACTTTTGTGGCAACACTATGTTGTAGTTGCATTAATTGCACAGTGGCAATATTAAGAATTCTTTAAGGCTCAAAACCTCAGTTTTCATGCATTTTCCCTCTAGCACATACTACTAAGAAAAAAGGAACTATGAGACAAGACAATGAAAGGATAAATAAATACATTTAATAATTTAGCAATTGTGAATGTTTACTTAACAGCCCCTGTCAAGTCAGACTGGATATTTTTGCCTTAAACATTTCGTCCAGCAGCAGGCAGTGCAGGACCAGGCACAGCTTTCCCCCGCTAGCCCGCTCTCCTCTCCTTCTCCCCGCGGCTCTCTTGCGGAGCCGGCGGAAAACGGAGCAGGGGGGGGTTAAAGGACTGGGAAGCGGGGCGGGGGCCCTGCAGGCGCTCCGGGCAGGAGCCGGGCGGTCCCAGCTCCCGGGGGAGCGGCCTGCCGTGCGGGCGCCTCGTCAGGCTCTGTGCCCTGCCAGCACTCACACGCACACTCGCACCGGAGCAGCCTGCACCACGCGACTGGACCACATGTCTTCGAGATTCGATACAGTAACTTATTTCTTCCCTTTCTCTTTCTCTCTCTACCTCCCCCCTCTCTCTCTGACCTCACGGCGTGCGTGTCTGCTTGGATCGTAGGGGATTGGGTTGTTACCGGCGGTTCATTTCTGTAACTTCGGGCGGCTGCGCTGCCCCAGCTCTTTGTTGTGCGCCCCGGCATCTAGGTGCGTTTATGCTTGCCGGCGTTGGAAATAAATACTGTTTTGATAGTCACCCTGGCAGTAACCTTATTGGCCTCGGGATCGCCACAGAGACAAACGGATCCACTACCCCCCACCCCACCGCCGCCAAGTGTGTCTGGGACAAGACAGCCCCCCTCCCCCCATTCCCAGAGACAAGGAAAGCAGGATTTTTTTCCTATACCCCAACAGGGAAAGCACCTCATTTCTTTGATTCAGAGAAGATAAACAGGTTGTTGATTCTGTGAATATTTCTAAGATTCAATTGAATCTTCTTTCTCGAATGTTCCAAGTTTTCATCAGGATTCAGAGAAATTTGAAGAAGGCAACTCCTCTCTTTCTAAGCAGAAATTACAGGATTATTTTTTCGGTCGACAGCCGACTGAACATGAGCCAGCAGTGTGCCCAGGTGGCCAAGAAGGCCAATGGCATCCTGGCTTGTATCAGAAACGGTGTGACCAGCAGGTCCAGGGAGGTGATTCTCCCTCTGTGTTCAGCACTGGTGAGGCCGCTCCTTGAATATTGTGTCCAGTTCTGGGCCTCTCACCACAAGAAGGATGTTGAGGCTCTGGAGCAAGTCCAGAGAAGAGCAACGAGGCTGGTGAAGGGGCTGGAGAACAGAACCTATGAGGAGCGGCTGAGAGAGCTGGGGTTGTTTAGCCTGGAGAAGAGGAGGCTGAGAGGAGACCTCATTACTCTCTACAAGTACCTGAAAGGTGGTTGTGGAGAGGAGGGAGCTGGCCTCTTCTCCCAAGTGACAGGGGACAGGACAAGAGGGAATGGCCTCAAGCTCCGCCAGGGTAGATTTAGGCTGGAAATTAGGAGGAGGTTTTTCATGCAGAGGGTCATTGGGCATTGGAATAGGCTGCCGAGGGAGTTGGTTGAGTCACCTTCCCTGGAGGTGTTTAAGACACAGGTGGATGAGGTCTTGAGGGACTTGGTTTAGTGTTAGATAGGAATGGTTGGACTAGAAGATCCGATGGGTCCCTTCCAACCTGGTTGTTCTGTGATTCTGTGATTCTGTTTCTATAGTGAACAGTTCAGTGCAAACTAGATTTAAAGTAGGCAAAACTGAAGGTCATGCAACAGTGAGCCCAGAAAACAATTGAGTAAGTTCACTGAAGTTCTCTCTATATTTACCTATAGAAGCAAAATGCAACTCTATGTAATTTTTCATTTATTAGCTATGTTTATTGGAATGGTAACAAGAAAAAAAAAAGGAAATGCTATTTTAAACCAGTCTGCATCAACAAACTTGCAAGATAAACTTTGTTCCACTCAGTCTTCATTAGATTTAAAGCAAAGAAAGCCCTTTTAATATTAATATGGAGTCACCCAATGATCATACTCTTCCAGTTTTATATTTGTATCATTACAGTCAACGTAACAAGAGGGGAAAAAGAAAAACCTTACACGTTATATGGCCTGGAAATTTATTGAATATTTTCTGTATACATTCTGTATAAAACTGTTCAGCTTGCTGGTTTTGGTGCTCCCAGGAAAGATCATTAACAGATGCACTGAGCTGTACTCATCAACTAGGAATCGTTGCATATGAAAATGTGGGGCATTGAGCTACAACTTCCCTCTGGTCAGATCTGTGTCTTGAATTTGACTAGGCACCTTCCCTTGAAAGGACTTTATTTGTATAAGTTGCTGCATTAAAATGTTATTCAGAAGAGCCTTTCACAGATTGGTCTTTTTATAAACCTTAAAACACTTCAACTATTTGCATTTGAAGTTTTCAATACTGGAAACATTTAGTCCAGAGTGTTTGCAATGGGGTCTTTAATTTTTCATATGTTCTTTCTCTTTTAACTATCCCAGAACATTTAGTCTTCAGTTTTGGCTTCCATTTCCTCAGCATCATCATCCCCATCCACTTCAGCATTTTCCCTCTCCAGCCTTTCCAACTGCCTTGCAAGCTCGGTCTCATCTGTGTCAGTAACCACTTTAGGCTGAAAAAAGACCCCAAAACAGAACACATAGTAAACTGTCATTAAGAAAGATTCTATATATTTGCAGGCTCTGATTCTACATAAAGAGCAAGAGATAAAATACATCCTAAAGTCACACAAAATCCAGAAAAACTAGGATTTTTAGTTTAAGAAACACAGACATTTAGTTTGGCCTTTTTCAATTTTGCAATACCTTTTTTTTGCTAGAATTTCTCCTAGCACCATTGACCTTCCTCTACTTTAAAATGCTGCAATTAGGAGATTACATTCTAAATGTTAAGTGTTCTTACCTCCATTTGCACATTAAAGACTCCTCTCTTCTCCTCAATTTTTTCTTTAATTACAGCCATGGCTTGATTTAGAACAGACAGTCCTTCAGTTCTCTCCAGTGTCGTCGTAGTCATCACATAGCGAGGAGGGGCTATCAGATTAATCTATTGCATTGTAGGAATTGAGGTGGGGGGGAGGAAAAAAGCAAACTCAGTAACCAAAAACAAAGAAAAAACCTCAACAACAAAGCAAACATCACAGTTCTGAATGCACAATTCACAAAAGAAATATTTTCCCATTAGAAAAAACTTTTCCAGACATATAAACAACCTGGACAGAAATAATGGACAAAACGCACAGACTGTCTGATTCCCAACACCAACATCTATTATTTCTACATAGTACATTTATTTAGACCAATATTGCTAAGCATAGAGAACATCCACTTTGCAGATCAGTAAAACAGCCCATCACATAATTTTTCAAACAATTAAAAGACTGTGATAACCAGGAGGGTTTATTTGTGGTATTTTAGTTTGTTTTTTTGAGAAGATGGCTAGATAAGTAAACTTACCTTTTGTTACAAAAATCCATAACAATAAACCATTTTCAAGGGAAGTACTTTCAACTTTTGTTGAAAACACTTATTCAGCGATGCACTCAATACCCTAGAACTGTTGGAGAGAAAAACTAGGCCTGGGCACAGCAGCCATACTCCATATATGGATGAAACATTCCTTTTCTTATATAATCTTGTATCTGAAAAATACAATTTCTTGCTCCCTACCTAAGGCTACATAAAGGAGCAATAGTAGTGTGCCACTACCAGACTTCAAAACATTGGGTGGAATAAATACAGCTTCTACAATCTGGGAAGGCACAGCACAGTCACAAGAACACCTCGCAGCACACAGCTGAAACACGTGTGTTACAGACCTGCTAAGGAAGAATCAGAACACAAGTACGTGGCTTCCCAGTCTCAGCTACACAATGGTGACAACTGCAGTTGCATGCTACTGGTACCCAAGGGCAGCAAGAAATTTTGATTTTTATTTCAGTAGTTAGACAGACACTTACTTTAATGGGCATGTTCTCGGTGGAACAGTTCAAGCCTGCTCTCAAAGCTTCTTTTACTGCATCTATGCCTTCATAACCATAGCAGGCAACCTCAATATCTACGACAGAGGAATACAAACAATAAAACTTTGAAGCTACCAGAAGCTGTAGAATCTTTAAAAGCTTTTCAACTTAAGCATTCATAAAGTTTTTTTAGCATCCAATGTTTATCTACAATGACTGCCTCAGTAGCTCCGAAAGCCAAGGAACTCACTGCCTTGTGAGTTGGGGTAAAAAATTTTCACAAATCCTCTAGACATACAATGTTTTACATTGTGCTCTGAAAAACCAAGGCAATAAATTATATACCCACATTCACTCACCTCTCATCCAATAAATTAAATGGGAATGTGTGGGAATGATGATTATGTATTTCCCGTGGAAAGATATAAAAGCAGTAAGTATCAGAGATAATAAGAGGTCAGGAAAAATAAGACTCGAAAAAATACACATCCACAAACTAATGAAATCCCGTCAGCACTTTCAACAGAGACATCACTTGAAATATATATATATATATATATATATATATATATATTTATGGTAAGCTGTGTTAACATATAATTAGAACCATAATTAGCTATAGCTTTTTGTAGATGTTTGGAAATGAAGGCATAGACTAATGCTGGTCTGTATCTGTAATACCCTGACTAGTCTAAAGACAAAGATTTCTGTATCTGTGCAGCAATAGCACAAGACTAAGCTACACAGAAAAGATAGTTTCACTTCCAGGTGACCAATGACCTGCTAATTCTCAGCTATCACAAATGAAATCACAGGAAAGCATCCCAGTCAGCCTCAGGATAAGACTAGAAGCCAATGGAAAGTTACTAAGCTTGTTTTTAAGACAAAATTAAAAACAACTTACACCATCAGAACGGAATATGCAAAATGAAGGAAGTAAAAGAACATGCTTGTCAAATAACTTCATTTTCAAAACTAACAAGGTGCTGTTCATGTTACAAATGTCACTCTTCATGGCAACCAAATCTCACTTACATTTTTGAAATCTATGTTAACTCAGTGATCTAAAGTAACTGGTAGACAAATTTCTCATTACCTTACCTTTTGCACTCTCTTCTTGACTTCACTGTCATGTGGATATGGATTATCTTTTCTTCTCTCCAGAGTAATCAACAAGTGCCAATGCTCTTTGATACACCCTTGCAGAGCAGAGGCAATTTCTCATTCTAGTTAAAAAGCGCAACTCTGCTGCAGAGACTGTTTAATGGCCAGGCTACTCCTTAATAGACAGAACGCATTATGTATCAGGACAACTACCCTATGTCCCAAGGAATCTGCAGTTTAGGGTGGGAGGGCTAGAATAAAAGCCAAACCATGTTAGAGTTCAACACAGAACCTGCATAGGCATTTTGCGAGCAATCCTTGATTAAGGTGTCTTAATTCTGGAAGAACAGCTCTACTCAAACATCATTACTACAAACCACTAGTTTGAGTTTATAGTCTGCAAGAAGATACATTAATCTAAGTGTCAAAATGTGTTCAATGAGCATCCAGAAAAAACTCACCAGCTCGGATTTTGACTGCTTGTGGTGTCAGACGTCTGTTAATATTGTCAATCAATACACGTCTCTCTTCCTCTGTGAGATCTAGGCTATCCAGGATTGCAGGGTCTCTGAGGCAAGTAAAACAACATCACAGAAGTTATACCAAAGAGGAATATGACACAACATTAACTTCTGGTTCTACTTTAATATTCTTATGTATAATCGTAGAGATCTACTAGGCAAAGAAATCAGTGAAACTAGAAGAAAAACAAACACAAACATTTTCAAAATACTTTCCACTGGAAGCATTTAACCACACAGCATATATGCAGTTTACTCAGTCTGATCCTAGAAAGGAAGTTCTGAATTCTATCCGCATTCAACAAATAGGTCCCGGTCGTTTATTTTTTACTGATCAGAGGGCAAATACACTTCAAAATTCTGCAACAGACTTCATGCTGCGTGAAACCCCAAAACACTAATCCTCAATACTAAGAAATAAACAGCAAGTCAATTTGTTAGAAGGCACACTAAGTCTCCCGCAAGCATAGGAAAGCACTGACATCCACATTTTTCTGATCAAACACTATACCTTTAAGTAGGAGCCCAACAGCAACAAATACAAATTACAGTGCTTTTTCAGACACCTTAAGGCATTATTGATGGAAACGTTTTGAGAACAGAGGAATTTTTTCTGAGTTTAAGAGAAGCTTCAACAGCCAGCGTAACTTCAGTTTTCTGTTTTTTCACTATACAAGTGTTTATGTAAGTATTTATCAGTTACACAATGATCTGGTACTCCTTCTGCAGCAATCTTCCCAGATTTGCTCTTTATCACTAAACTTGCTATCACTAAATAATTATTCTTATGTGGAAGAGAACACATTCAGTCTAAATAAGGACACAAGTTATCTCTTCTCTAAGAGCACAAAGACGTTTTTAAGCTAATCAAAATGCTACCAACTGCTGTACGTCTTTAAGTAAACATAATCTCTAAAATTGTATTACTGCCCTCTAATGTTCAACTCAAGTTCATCACTCAGAAGTTTATGTGCCATAAAAGAATAAAATTGGAAATGTTTACAGAGGAATCTATTTTGGGTTGCCAATTTCACAACAGAACCTTTACAGGCCAAAGAATTAACTCCAAAAGCCAATTAAAATATCAAACTTCATAAAAAAATTAAGTGACCCATCTTGGTGTATATTCCCTTAGCATCACAATTTTCTCTTTCTAGTCATAGCTCCATTTCTAAGCTCATGATCCTGTTTCCATTGTTCCTCTTTGGAAGCACAGAGAAGTAACAAGGCAGCTTGTAGCACTTAGAAAAAATCTCCGCCCATGTAGTGGAAGAGTAACAGTCAGCTGTGAGTAGAAATCTCTTCAGACAAAGCTAGAAATTTTTGGTAACATCTGCTTGGGACTAAGAATGTGCAAATTCTAATAGATGAACCAAGGGCAGTGCTTCTTCTGTAAGAAACATCATAGGCTCATCTGTAGCAATAGAAATCTCTCCAGTGTTTTGTAATCACATTTCTTTTATACTTAAAACATATTATTCACCAATGTATCTGCATTTTCTCCACACAAAATTCAATTAATGCTTTTAAAAACCTCGTAGAGTGGCAGACTCAAAAATGGATAAAATATTCTACATACCTGAAAAAAATCCCACAAAACCAAAATCAAACCAACAAACAAAAACAACATTATGATGGATTTGTTCCACAAAACACTTCCACCCAATTTGAAATCAACCCCTAGAAGTAGAAAAGATGTCCTTACGAGACTGCATGCTTGAATGCATCATAAGCACCATATCCTGGTCTTTTGTACTTGTCATCAAATACCCAGGCAGTTCTCTGGAACAGACTCTCAAGTTGCTCATCCTTAGTGTAATCCAAGACTTCAGCAACGTGGCGAAGGATGCTGTAAACCTTAAACACAAAAGGAGAGCTAAAAACCTCAAAACAAACACTGAAAACAAAAATCTAGAATCAAGAGTAGTATAGAATTGTAAACTTTCTACTTGGAAGCATAAGACCATACCATAGTAAGGGTGGGAGTGAACACTGCATGCACTTTCAATAAAATTTGTCCACTGTGCTAAACCAGCATATACTTTTGGATTCCTGATCACTTAAATATACTCTTTTACATAACAGATCTTCAAACAACATCTTACTTAACTTATCAACTAATTGAGAAGCAGCTTAGCAAAGCACTCATGGACAGATGAGCTGCTTCTATATTTGCATGCATAAATGAGAATCAGAGTGCACCTAGTAAATGAGAACAATAGTTTACTTTGCTATTTTCTTATGTCAGTACATTCTGGTTGCTCAGGAAAGAAACACATAATGCCTCAATACAGCAAAGCAACTTACAGTCTTTGATTTTGTGAATTTATCTTCACATTTGATTGCCTCCTCCGGAGAAACTCTTCTTTTTGACAAGTCAATATAACCTATTGGGGAAAACAATTCTGAATGTATCAGGCATTGCGCAAACTAAGCCTCGCTGCTTCAAAAGAAAAGCATAAAGGACACACTCTGACTCAGGATTAGCCCCTTGCTTACACTATCTCTGTATGTTGCTACAGAAAGTAACAAATGACCAAGTGAAAAACCTTAAAGAATTTGATGAAATCATGATTCAAAGAAGTATATTAAATTATTCTTTGAACTGCACACACAATCACAAATCTTTTTTATGACATTCTTAAAACTCACTGCCTTAATGTTTTCTCTGAAAACTTACAAGAAATTTTTTAATAGTTAAGCAATCGGTGATCTGTTTTTACGTTGCGATATGCAGTCTTGGCAAAAACCACACCAACATACAGAGAAGCATGTTTATGCAGTGCTCAACTCAATTTCATTCAAGGCTGCCACTCCATCAGTTTAGCTCTGCACAGTTTCCTAGTAACATAGGCCTGGTCTCAAAAATTCTGACTGTAACTCCCCAGATACCCTTTTGGAAGAACAATCTGCCTGTGAAAAGTATTCTTTTAAACCGTCTCTTACTAAACTTGAAAAGGCTTCCACGTACTTCTCACAAGCACTAAGTTCCTGTAAAGGTTCAATAAAAGACCATGTCAATTCCAGATGTGTGTCTCTGTCAATGAAATAATTTTGTAAGAGGAAGTATTCTTTCATTAGAGATGCTGGGAAACTTAATCACTCCAGGTCTATCTGAAATAAGTCTTTCTTTCCTCTCTGCATTTTCTTATTCTGTCAGTCGTTACTTTACCTCTGAGTTAACTGCAGTTTCACAGGTATTCTAGAAAAGTATATTACTTGAGAAACATCATACCAATAGTCAGGTTTCTAGGAGACAAAGGATCCACTTAAATCACATGAGTAAATATTAATCTAAGTCCCAAAGGACAAAGAGGAATGGAATAATAAACATAAACATCAGATGGTAAGTTAATGGTCTATTTCACTCAAGCACCTTAAAAAGAAGCCTGGCAAAACCAGTGAATGCCTAAGCTGATTAGTTTATCCGCATCTCTCACTAGTATAGCCTGCAATATTCCCCAAGTACCTTTCTCTTTGTCAACTCTTATGACCACAACACACTCATTCCTCCCAATGCGGATGAGTTTGTTTATGGAACGAATACGTCTTCTGGACAGCTCACTGAGAAGGATCATGCCTTCAATGTTGTTGTACTCTAACAGGCTGACATAGGCTCCCATTTCAGCAATGGATCGCACGTTGACCATCACTACATCTTCCACCTCTGGAAATTTATGCTGGTAGAATCTACAGCTTAGTCCTGGCATCCTGGAATTTGAACAGAAAGAAACAAAAAATTTTATTTCATAGTACATCACTGCCTTTTCCTACAAACGTTGTAAAAAAATAAGAAGGACTGGTGAGGACGGAGAGGAACACTGGTACAAAAAAATTGCACAAGTCTCATCCTGATTTGCAATTTATGCTTAGGTTTTAACAAAAAGTAAGCAATAAGTGAACCAACAAATGGTAACACTAAAATACTAAGATGCTATTCTTCTGCATTAAAATAGGAAAGACTTGCTACTTAGATGTCACTATCAACTTCAGCTGTCATACTAATACATAACACAATGTAAAGAAGTGACTTCAAGTAGTGAAAAGCAGACACTGCACACCTTGCATTCATCTAAATTTATGAGGCCATGTAAAATTTAAAATCAGATTTTAACATTGGGACCCAGAAACAAGTGGCCTGCAGTGCTCAGGAAGCCATTTGTATGCAGGTATTAAGACTGCATGCAGACACTGACAATGTAAGTGGGACTGTGAAGCTTCTCTAGTACCAAGAAGGTACAGACTCTACATTCCAGAATATTGAGGGAACAGACTCTACATTCCAGAACATGACTTTCTAAACTAAACGTACAGGGTGTTTGGAATAATCCTGTAAGACCGGCTCCTGAGGCCACGTGTCAGCAAAGAAAGCAAAGGCAATAACCAGAGCAGAAGGCAGAACTAGACTGACATTAAGGAAGCACTGAATAAAAAAAGAAAAATGCCCCTCATCATATTGCTACTCAGGAGATTAAAAAACCCTTGAAAACCAAACCAGGACTCTTTCTTTATACATGGAAAAAAGAATTTACAAATTTAATGCCTCCTAATGATGTTTTGATAAGAGAGAATGCTTACACAGCTTCATCTTTCTCACAATGAATCCATATGCTCACTACTGCTAATTGGGTTAGTTCAATTCCTTTAGTCTACGCCTCAAAGTTTCATACAGAAAGTTCCCTACAGAAGTTGTGGCTGCCCCATCCCTGGAGGCGTTCAAGGTCAGGTTGGATGGGGCTTGGAGCAGCCTGGTCTGGTGGGAGATGTCGCTGCCCATGGAAGAGTGATTTGGAACTGGATGATTTTTAAGGTGCCTTCCAACCAAACTAAGATTCCAAAACACTAAGTGAAACGCACTGCTCCTTCAGAAAGTGTCAGCTGTAATCACTATTTATAAGTTTTACTCTTGACCATCACAGTAGTGGTAATGGCTTCCAGCTATACAAGAATTTAAAAAGAGAGTAAGATGTTAATGCCAAGCACTATCTACACATGGCCACATAATTCAGACAATTGCGTCTACCTTTATTTCCACTCTTAACTTCCAAAAAGGGAAAATGCAGACTCTCCAAGAATTATAAAATCACTCTTCTAAATGTGTCCTATAACTTCATTTAATTTGAAGGTCAACTCCAACATCTCCAATATTAAAATTAAAAAATATTACAGTTTGCTATTCTGGCCCACTTAACGCAGCTCAGCTTGATCTTATATGTGATACAGACCAAAGAGCCCAGGCAGCAAACCCCAGCCACAGTGAGCGGGAAAGGGACGAACTTCACTCTGCACCCAGACTGTTTTATTCATAGAGAATCATAGAATAGTTTGGGTTGGAAGGGACCTTAAAGATCATACAGTTCCAGCCTCCCTGCCATGGGCAGGAACGTGTTCCACTAGATCAGGCTGCCCAAGGCCCCATCCAACCTGGCCTTGAACATCTCTAGGGATGGGGCAGCCACAGCTTCCCTGGGCAACCTGTGTTACCACTGTCATAGTGAATAAATTCTTCCTCATGTCTACTCTAAATCTGCCCCTCTCTGGTTTATATCCATTGCCCCTTGTCCTATCACTACAAGCCTTTGTAAATAGTCCCTCACCAGCTTTTCTTTACCCATTCAGCAACTGGAGGATCGCTACAAGTACTGCTCGCGGCAGGTTCAGAAATCTTGCATGTATTCAAGCTTCGCCAGGGGAGATTTAGGCTGGACATTAGGAAAAAATTATTCACAGAAAGGGTCGTTGGGCACTGGAACAGGCTGCCCAGGGACGTGGTTGATTCACCTTCCCTGGAGGTGTTTAAGGCACGGGTGGACATGGTTTAGTGTTTGATAGGAATGGTTGGACTCGATGATCCGGTGGGTCTCTTCCAACCTGCTTGTTCTATGATTCTATGATTCTCTACCCCAGGCTCAACCAGCCCAGCTCTCTCAGCCTGTCCTCGTATGGGAGCTGCCCCACCCTCCTCATCATCCTTGCAGCCTCCCCTGGGCCCGTTCCAACAGCTCCGTATCCTCCTTATGCTGGGGATTCCAGAATTGCTGTCCCCTTTACTTCGGTCGCCCGCGGGAGGCCTCTCAGGGGGCAGCACGGCGTTCCAAGACGCCAGAAACGCCTCGGCCGAGCTCCAGGTCCCCTCGGCCGCACCAAGACCCCGCGAAAACCGGCGAAACCGGCAGAGCTTCCCAGCAGCGGCTCCAGCGCCCGGGGGGGGGGTCTCCGTGCGGCGAAGGGCAGGGCCGGGCCGGCTCACCTGTCGGCGGCCGAGGGTCCCGCTCTGCGCTCACGGCCTGGCTCGGCCCCGCGCTGCTCCCGCTGCTCCGCCGCGTGACACCAGGTTGCGCATGCGCTGGCGGCCGCCCCGCCGCCGCGGCAGAGCACCGCCCTCTCCCTCCGCCCCGCGCACACGCGCGCGTGCGCCTCGGCGCCATAGAGTGCCGGCCCCGGGGCAGAACGGCCTCCCGTGCTCCCTCCTCTC
>JAUMJK010001197.1:0-49575 GCA_033558105.1 Coccyzus lansbergi
ACCAAGAAAAGATCCTGGGGATACCCAAGGGGGTCCTTGTACTCACCGGGTCATGCAGGTGAGCAGACGTTGTCCCATCTGGGTCGCCAAAATTTATCTCGTGAAAAAGGCCAAACTCAATAATCAATGCAAATTTGATTATTAAGCAGAAATTGCTTTAATAAATATGACATCGGACACACAGGGAATCATTTCGCCTAATGTGTGTCAATTGAGGCTGTTTACAGGACTTTTATACTGGTTAAACATACATATTCATACAGATTCCGAGAAACACTGGTTACACATTCTGGAAATACTGGTTAAACATACATTGAACTCATTATCATATCTTATCACACACTCGAATGTACATCACAGTTCCTTTGTGTCTTCAGAACCCTCTGATGCTCTTTATCTTGTCTCCTCATTGTGTCCTCTTGGTCATAGAATCATAGAATCATAGAACAACCAGGTTGGAAGGGACCCATCGGATCTTCTAGTCCAACCATTCCTATCAGACACTAAACCAAGTCCCTCAAGTCAGCTCAGATCTGTCCATTCTGCTGTGGGACTGTCCTTGTTTCAACGAGTAAACAAGCTAAACTGTTACAATCTCATTTTTGCTTACAGCAAGCTGGCCAAGATTTCATTTTTATTATTCTTAATGTTTTATTCCTTCCTTCAAAGGGAAAACACCGAAAACAGTGAATGAGGCATTGGAGATAGACCTGGTGGCAGAGTGGGCGGCTCTGCTGAGAGCACAAAAGGCCCTCGTTGATCTGAAAATGGCAAAGGAGATTTTGCAGGTAACTTAGAGGATGCTTATGCACGTGAGCAGAGGCTGACATTACAGCTGCTTTGTGGGCCTTGGGCCAGTAGGGAAACTGTTTTTTCAAGTTTTATAGACAAGGTTGCTGCTCTAGTAGGGGAAGGAGTCATTTGTCCTTGGGATGAGGGGGTGGTGAAACCCGATTCACTGCCTCATCCTACTCCCATGCTCCAACCCCTGATTAAAACAGAAGTTACTTACAAGAGAGAGGATAGGATTAGATTTTCTGAGCAAGAAGCTGAGGGACTCTACAGACCAGGAATTATTTTGACATGTGAGGCAGACTCAGAGGCTGAGTGTGTGGCTTGGCAGTGGGGTACTCTGGATGAACTAAAATTGATTGGATCACCACTACTGGATGGCAGTGGGGGGTGTTGTGAAACTGTTTATTTTCCAATTCAGAGGATGAGGCGCATTGGTTTTGGGAGGACGGTGTGGCGAAATCAGGTCCTACTTCCGATTCTGATCCCAAACTCCAACCCCTGATTATTATTAATGAAGGGGTGGCAGAACCTGATCTTGCTCTTCATGCAGATCCTGTTTTCAAACTTCAACCCCTAATTATTACTGGTAAGGGAGAGAAGTCTGAAACCTCTGCTGTAATGAATGCTCTGAAGGAACTGGTTGAATTGCACGAGCTCGCCCAGTTGCAGGAGCATGAGGGAGCACCATACTTTGTGACTCAAACAATATTTTTCTAGAGTGGAGGAAATGGATTTTGGGAGCAAGATGATGTGATTGCGATCCCTACTCCTGGGCTCAAGTACCTCACTGGAAGTATTCAAAGGGCAGTTTGCTTGCAGTTGATGTGTGCCCCAATGCTAATGCTAGCAAACTCAGGCAAAATTATTCCCTTCATAAGAGATGTGTCTGACTCCTTGAGGCTTCACAAAGTTTCACCAAGTCAGTTAGGAAAGGGAATTCCCCAATATTTAATGCCTGGCCTGCCCCTATCTGACCTACATTGGTTGGCAAAAACGTGACAGCCCTCAGCTGCTGCAGCGACTACGTGTTCCCAAGGGACTGCTGCCACCCATCGATGTGGCAATTTCTTTCCTTTTCCCTCTTTTCCCTCTCTCTCTCTCTGTCTCCCTCCCGTTACCTTATGATATGTATGTCGGATCGGATGCAAGTGACCTTGGCTGCGTTCAGGGATCAGATCACAATCTAAATAGGTTGGGATTTGTTCCTATAACTTTGGAAAGTTGCACCCCAATGCCTTGGCTGTGTATCCGAGTATTTTGGTCTGTTTATGTTTGCCGGAGAGAGAATAAACATTGCTTTTATTTTCGCCCTGAGAGTGACCTTGTCAGCCTCCAGATTTCTGCACGGATAAATGACACATCCCCCTAATCAGGCCTAGATGCAAGTGTGTGGCTTGTGGATCTGGGGCATGACACACCTCGAGGGCTTAATGACAAGGACATCCAAGTGCTGTCAGAGGGCTTTCAAAAAGGTGGACCCCTCAGCAGCCTTCGTGCAACATGGCCCTCCTGATCATCAGCAAAGGTTCCTCTACGTTCCACTGCTCACAGCTTATACCCTACAGAAGCTGCAGAAGTCCACTCACAGTCCCCTTCCAGCCTTCCCAAGTCACTTGTCTAGCACCTTGAGGTCCAGAGCCCTGTCAGGCAGGAGATATTCTGGGACACAATAAAATGCTTAAGGCCATTAGGTTATGCTGCGATGTCAGGGAGAGAATTCCTCATGCTAGGTAGGTGAGTGAACCAATCAGGGAGGGCACCCCACTGGACCTGTTGTTAATGAACGGAGGAGGACTTGGGTGTGATCATAGGCATAGCGATTATGAAATGATAGAGTTCTTGATTCCTGAAAAAGTGAGGAGGGGGGTCAACAGAACAGCCACCTTGGAATTCTGGAGGGCAGACTTTGGCTTCTTTAGGAGCCCAGTCAACACAGTCCACTGGGAAGCAGCCCTGAAGGGCCAAGGTGCCCAGGAAGGCTGTATGTTCTTCAAGAAGGAAATCTCAAAGGCACAGAAGCAGGCTGTCCCCATGTACCACAAGATGAACCAGTGTGGAAGATGACCAGCCTGGCTGAACAGGGAGCTTTGACTGGGACTCAGGAAAAACCAGAGAATTTACCACTTTGGGAAGAAGGGGAAGGCAATTCAGGATGACTACAAAGATGTCGTGAGGTTATGCAGGGAGAAGGTTGGGATGATTGAAGCCCAACTAGGACTTAACCTGGTTACTGCGGTAAAGGACAATAACAAAAGTTTCCATAAATATATCAGCAGCAAACAGAGGGCTAAGGATACTCTCCAGCTGTTATCGGATGTGGAGGGAAACATAGTGACAAAGGAGGAAGAGGAAAAGGCTGAGGTGCTTAATGCCTAGACTAGTTATCCCCAGGGTCTACAGCCCCCTGAACTGGAAGACAGGGGCGGGGAGCAGAATAACCCCCCGTAATAATAAACCCCCAGAATAAACCTCCAGTACCTGAAAGGGGCCTACAGGAAAGCTGGGGAGGGACTGTTCACAAAGGCTTGTAAAGATAGGACGAGAAGGAATGGGCATAAATTGGAGAGGGGGAGATTTAGGCTAGACATAAGGAAGAATTTCTTCACCATGAGAGTGGTGAGGCACTGGAACAGGTTGCCCAGGGAAATTGTGGATGCCCCATCCCTGGAGGTGTTCCAGGTCAGGTTGGATGAGTCCTTGGGCAGCTTGATCTAGTGGGATGTCCCTGCCCATGGCAGGGGTGTTAGAACTAGATGGTCTTTAAGGTCCCTTCCAATCCAAACTATTCTATGAGTTTATGATACTATGATAATCCAGGACAAAGCAGTCAATGACCAGCAACGCTATCTGGACACTCACAAGTCTATGGGGCTGGATGGCATCCACCCAATGGCACTGAGGGAGCTGGCGGAGGTGCTCACCAAGCCACTCTCCATCATTTATCTGCAGTCCTAGCTGGCTGTGGAGGTCCCAGTAACTAGAGATTAGCAAATGTTGCACCCATCTACAAGAAGGACCAGAAGGAGGATCTGGGAACTATGGGCCAGTCAGCCTGACCTCGGTGCCGGGAAAGATCATAGAGTTGTTCATCTTGAGTGCCATGACACAGTACACACAGGACAACCAGGAGATCAGACCCAGACATCATGGGTTCATGAAGGGCAGGTCCTGCTTGACCAACCTGATCTCCTTCTGTGACCAGGTGACCTGTCTAGTGAATGAGGAAAGGCTGTGGATGTAGTAGACCTGGACTTCAGTAAAGCCTTTGACACCATTTCCCACAGCATTCTGGAGAATCTGGTGGCTCATGGCTTGGACGGGTGTACTCTTTGCTGGGTAAAAAAATGGCTGGATGGCCGAGCCCAGGGAGTTGTGGTGAACGGAGTGTAACCCAGTTGATAGTCGGTCACAAGCGATGTCCCCAGGGCTCAGTGCTGCGGCCAGTCTTGTTTACTATCTTTATCAATGATCTGGATGAGGACTTGCTGGTTGGAAACTAAACTAAAACAGCTCTAATAAATGAGTTATAATAATAAAAATAAAGAAAATAATAAAAAAAATAATAAAATATATACAAATATATGAAATTGTGCCCCCATCCCTTGATGACTGTACATCACCACAAATGCCGCAGAGCAGGCAAAGTGAGTGGCAGAAGGGAGCTGGACTCAAGAACACATGGATCTGGGATTTGGGGCAAAAATACAGACAAGTCCTCACTGGATGATGGCCATTGAAGAAGAGAGCTTGACCCTTGGGATCCCTCATTTTTATCCCAAGTGTGACATGTATGGGATGGAAACCTTGTTGGTCAAGTTAGGGTTCACCTGTCCTGTCTGCCTCTCTCTGCAGGTGTGACCCTTTTTCCTCCCTGTCCCTTACAGCTCCACCAGCTCAAGGATGGCCTTCATCTTCGTGGGCATAAGTGAGTAAGCAGTGCCCTTTCTGCATAGCAATGCCTCGTGTTATCAGTTCTAGAGAGAAACACTGTCTGAAACGCATGCAGTTCCCTTTCAGGAACTGAAGTTACTCAGACAAGGCTTAGCCAAAAAGTTAGACACTGATTCTGCTTCAGCTCAGACCAGAACACCCATGCAGTGCTCCAGACTTGGGGAAGAGTGGCTGGAAAGCCGCATGGCAGAGAAGGACCTAGAGGTGACGGTCAACAGCAGCTGAACATGAGCCAGCAGTGACCCAGGTGGCCAAGAAGGCAAATGTCATCCTGGCTTGCATCAGCCATGGTGTGTCCAGCAGGACCAGGGAAGAGATTGTGACCCTGGACTCGGCATTGGTGCGGCCACACCTCAAATCCTGTGTTCAGTTTTGGGCCCCTCACTATAAGAAAGACACTGAGGGGTTGGAGCACATCCAGAGGAGAGCAATGGAGGTGGGGGAAGTGTGGCATATTAACAGGCATGGAGTCAGCTGACTTGCGGAATAACTCCACAACTCAAAATAGTTGTAAAGTAGATATGTTCTTATTCAGTGCTGAGGCGGCACAGGGGATCTTTCCACCAAAACGTGCACACCTCCTGTGGCAACTTGTCTTCACTTTATACAGCAAAGTGTTACATATTCATGATAATGCAAAAAATGTCTATACATATTCATAACCCTTCCCTGCTCTTTATTATAATGAGCTTTGAGAAGCTTCTTCCATACTGGTGCAGGCACAGTGCATCCTGGTGGTTGTGAGCTGGAGTCTCAGGGATGAAGAAAGATGTCTTCCTCATTGTGAACTTTAGTAACATCATTTCTTTCACATGCTTCCTGGGTCCTTGGCATTCCTCCCAACCCCAAGGCCACTCTTGACCAGTTTGAGTTGCTTCAGGCAGCAAGTTTTGCTCCTTATCAGGGGCTGGAGCCATGTTATCAGGAGCCTCTCTGCTAACAGGTGCCGGGCTAAATAGTTGCTAAAAACCTAAATCTAAATCATTGTTATTCTATTCAACCTTAAATGTTAAAACTTAAATATCATCGATTGTTAGTCCCCCTACACCCTAGCCCCATACCAATCCTCATTTTCTAGAAAGTTAGCAAATTCTTTTACTTCACATTAATGCCTTCTGTATTACTCCATTCCTTTCCATGTTCTTTATAAGATTTTTGCCTGTTTCAATTTGTTGTCGGAGCTGATGAGCATGTATCAGAGGCCTCATTTGTTTCATCATTCACCAATTTAAAATATATAGCACTATGGATAGCACGATACTAATCAAGGATAGAATTAGGAGAATAATAATAGGGTGACATAACTTATTGAGGGTATCCGTAGCAGTGGGTGACCATCCGAAAAGTGTATCCCACCATTCAAGTTCTCCATCTTTTTCCACTCTTTTTAGTACTTCTTTTATGTACATTGTGATGAACCGTTATCGAGTTTCTTGCTCATTGTTTTTGATCTCCTCTAGTATTTGTATTAAACATTGATGCTGTAATAATGTCTTTGTTAATGTTAAGTTTATCCTGATGGGGACAGGCAGAAATTCATGTATTAATGTATAATTAGATTTAAAAATCTGATGGGATGTAACTGGAGATGAATAATTAAATTTGTCACACCCAGTGATTTCAGTAAAATTATAAACACAAAAATTCGAGTGATTCCTAGTGTCTACCTCTGTGTCCCCTACAGATATAAAGCTACAAGCCATTCTCAAACATACACAACCCTTGTCAGTGTATATTAATATGGTTTTAGGGTCAACATTAGTACAAACTTCAAAATGGAAAAGTTTCTGGTCAGTGTGAAGACAAATGGCGTTACTCTGACAAAAGAACCCTTGTTGTTCTCCCACAATGCAGGATTCTAGGTCTACTGTTGCCATTCATTTTTTACTTTTTGGGCCCATGTCCTATGTTCAAAAGGATAAAGTATAGTCCTGTTGCAATTTAATCCTAATGCCAAAAAGGGATGAATCACATATATTAAAGCATTGCGAATGGTTAACACAAAAGTGGTAACTCTATTTGTAGTGCGATCATAGGTAAAGTTTACAATACTCCACCAGGACTGGAGTTTCTTTTCAGAGTCGGTAGCCCTGTCCCAGATTATTTTCAAGATTTCAGTGGGAAAAATTCCTTTTTCGCCTTCTCTTATGATTGACAGAGTCACCAGTTGTGGGCATGAAAGATTCCATTGTCACTCGTATGCTGGGACAAGCAGTTGATCCCTTGGCATACCCATGATATTAGCAGCAAGCACAGAGCAAACAGCCAGTGTTCTCATGCTTGCTAGCTTGTTGAGACTTTGGAATCTTTACAAAGACCTGTGAGTTAATAAGAAACAAATGCATTAGACAGAAAACATGAAGATAAGGGGCACATCTGTAGTAAATAGTTGGTTGCAGTCTATCGCTGTAACTGTGGGATTCTCATAGGTGGGAATTTGTGGAGGGATGGCTGCTCTCACAAGGCCATGGCTCTCTGGAGCAGCTAATCGAAGACTCCCCTGTCTAGCGACCTTGTAGCTCTCCACGAGTAACATCATGAAAAACAAGGTGCCCTTGAAGCACTGTACAGGCTGCAAAACAAGATACTGTCACGACAGACTCCTTGTTTATTTGCCTTAAACATTTGTTTCTCCAGCGACACTGCTTTTCTCTGAAGCCTGCCCCCCCCACCCCCCACTAACTCGTTCCCCTCGCCCTCCCCGGCTGCTCAGGTGGCCGGGGGGCAGGGAACGGAAGCAGGGGGGCGGGGAGTCGCCAGGAGGCCAGGTAGCCACGCGGCCAGAGGAGCCCGGGGGTCGCCACACAGCCCGGGCCAGCGTGGACCCCAGGGGCGCCGTGCCCAGCAGGAGCCTGGAGGGCTCCTGCCCAGGCCCACTGCCGTGCCAGAACTGAGGTGCCTGCCGAGCTGGGACTGAAACGCAGACGTGGACCCGGAGCAGCCTGGACCACGTGGTGATACAATCTGTATTGCTCTCTTCCTATCCTTTCCTCTAATTCTCCCTACCTATTCCCCTGACCTCACAGCGTGCGTGACTGCTTGGACTGGGGCTGGGTACCTGGGCTCGTTGTGCCTTTTGGAAATAAATACTGTTTGATATTCACCCTGGGAGTAACCCTTTGTCCTCCGGATCGCCACACAGACAAAACGAACCCATATTTCTCCTCCTCCCTTGACCGGGTCGAGACAGATACCAACCCTGAGAACCGAGAGTTGCTTTCCCTGGGAAAAGCTCTGCGGCGTGTAAAAACTTTCCACAGCTGTGTGAACAGCAACCTTTGAGCAAGTAGCCAATTAGAAGTCTGATGTTAAGTAAACACCTTTCCTTTGTTCTGAAAACTATATAATCTGACTGAACTTGCTAATAAATCGGAGCTTGCTTATCAATCATATTGATTGCGCGTCTTGCTTCCCTCTCCGATTCCAACATATGGTGGCCCACGACGTGATTGTGATTTTGAATCCGGTGAGCACCGAAACTGCAGCGATTCGGGGGGCAGAAAGACGGCTTGACACTGGCGTAGGGAGTTCGTCTCGTGCCTGAGGCAGCAAGCCTCGCGATCTGGGAGAGTTACTGGGGACTCAGAGCTGCAAAAAGGCGTCGGACAGGAGCAGCATCCGGCGGGTCAAGGCGAACACGGGCGGATCGTCCTGGCTGCAAGGTACCGAGGTTTGGGCCAAAATATAAGTTAAGGATAGGGTACCTGAGACTGCTGGGGAAAGTCTAGTCGACTAGTGATGGAGAGTGAGGTAGCTCTACAATTATTTATTGGTTTCTTAAAGAAACGTAAAGTATCAGAGTTAGATCTGAGCAGAGATCCCTCTGCACTATACACCTATGGGCGTGAACACGGTTTATTTCGAGATTCTGGGGACTTGTTTGAAGAACAGAAATGGAAACCATTACAGAATCACAGAATCACAGAACAACCAGGTTGGAAGGGACCCATCGGATCTTCTAGTCCAACCATTCCTATCTAACACTAAACCAAGTCCCTCAAGACCTCATCCACCCGTGCCTTAAACACCTCCAGGGAAGGTGACTCAACCACCTCCCTGGGCAGCCTATTCCAATGCCCAATGACCCTCTGTGTGAAAAACCGCCTCCTAATCTCCAGCCTAAATCTCCCCTGGTGGAGCTTGAGGCCATTCCCTCTCGTCCTGTCCCCTGTCACTTGGGAGAAGAGGCCAGCTCCCTCCTCTCCACAACCACCTTTCAGGTACTTGTAGAGAGTAATGAGGTCTCCTCTAAGCCTCCTCTTCTCCAGGCTAAACAACCCCAGCTCTCTCAGCCGCTCCTCATAGGACCTGTTCTCCAACCCCTTCACTAGCCTCGTTGCTCTTCTCTGGACTTGCTCCAGAGCCTCAACATCCTTCTTGTGGTGAGGGGTCCAGAACTGAACACAGGATTCAAGGAGCGGCCTCACCAGTGCTGAGTACAGAGGAAGAATCACCTCCCTGGACCTGCTGGTCACACTGTTTCTGATACAAGCCAAGATGCCATTGGCCTTCTTGGCCACCTGGGCACACTGCTGGCTCATGTTCAGTCGGCTGTCAACCAACACCCCCAGGTCCCTCTCCTCCTGGCAGTTTTCCAGCCAGGCTTCTCCCAGTCTGTAGCTCTGCATAGGGTTGTTGTGCCCCAAGTGCAGGACCCGGCATTTGGCCGTGTTAAACCTCATGCCATTGGACTCTGCCCAGCGGTCCAGCCTGTTCAGGTTCCTTTGCAGAGCCTCCCTACCCTCCAGCAGATTGACACTTGCACACAGCTTTGTGTCATCTGCAAACTTGCTAAGGGTACCCTCAATGCCCTCATCCAGGTCGTTGATGAAGACATTGAACAGGGCTGGACCCAGCACTGAGCCCTGGGGAACCCCACTTGTCACTGGCCTCCAGCTGGACTTAACACCATTTACCACCACTCTCTGGGCCCGGCCATCCAGCCAGTTTTCTACCCAGGAGAGCGTGCGTCTGTCCAGGCCAGAGGCTGACAAGTTTCCGTAGCAGAATGCTGTGAGAAACTGTGTGAAAGGCTTTACTGAAGTCCAGAAAGACCACATCCACAGCCTTTCCCTCATCCAGCAGCCGAGTCACTTTGTCATAGAAGGCGATCAGGTTGGTTTGGCAAGACCTGCCTTTTGTGAACCCGTGTTGACTGGGCCTGATCACCCGGTTCTCTTCCAAGTGCTTCATGATAGCACTCAAGATCACCTGTTCCATGACTTTCCCTGGCACTGAGGTCAGACTGACTGGCCTGTAGTTCCCCGGATCCTCCCTGTGACCCTTCTTGTAAATGTGCACTACATCAGCCAGTCTCCAGTCCAGAGGTACCTCCCCAGTCTTCCAGGACTGCTGGAAGATGATGGAAAGGGGTTTGGCCGACACATCTGCCGGCTCCCTCAATACCCTAGGATGTATCCCATCTGGCCCCATGGACTTGTGGGTGTCCAGTTGGCCAAGCAAGGCTCTGACCACCTCCTCTTGGACCATGGGAGCCTCGTATTGCTCCTCTAGTTCCGGGGTTTCTACACAGAGGGAACAGCTTTCTTTACAATTAAAGACTGAAGCAAAGAAGGCATTAAGTACCTCAGCCTTCTCCTCATACCCTGTCACCGTTGTTCCCTCTGTGTCCAAAAGGGACTGCATGGTCTCCCTTGTCCTCCTTTTATTATTTATATATTTACAGAAAGATTTTTTGTTATCTTTCACAGACTTAGCTAACCTGATTTCTAGTTGAGCCTTAGACCCTCTGATTTTTTCCCTACACAACCTCACTTCCCTCCTGTAGTCCACCCAAGAGGCCCGTCCCCTCTTCCAGAGCCTATAAACATTCCTTTTCTTCCTAATGTCACTTAAGATTTCTCTACTCAACCAAGCTGTTTTTTTCCCCTGCCGGCTTTTTTCCGGAACACGGGGATGGCTTTCTCATGAGCTGGTAGGATCTCCGTTTTGAAGAGCTCCCAGCCCTCATGGGCTCCCTTGCCCTTGAGTACTGTCTCCCAGGAGACTTTGCCAACCAGCCTTGTAAAGAGTTCAAAGTCCGCCCTCTGGAAATTTAATGCTACTGTCCTGCTAACCACCCTCTTCACTTCACCTAGAACTGAAAACCCTATCATCTCATGATCACTTACTGCCACATCCCCCACAAGGCCTTCTCTGTTCACAAAGAGCAGGTCCAGGAGGGCACCTTCCCTCGTTGGTTCATTCACCAGCTGCACAAGGAAGTTGTCTTCCACACACTCCAGGAACCTCCTAGACTGCTTCCTTTCTGCTGTATTGTACTTCCAGCAGGTATCAGGGAGATTGAAGTCTCCCACAAGGACAAGAGGCATTGACTTGGAGATTAACCCCAGCTGTTTAAAGAAGAGCTCATCAGCTGCTTCTCCTTGGCTGGGTGGCCTGTAACAGACTCCCATCACAAAGTCTCCCTTGTTATGGGCTCCCTTGATCTTAACCCACAGGCACTCAATCTCCTCACCACCACAATCCATCTCAGTGGTGTCCAAGTCCTCCCTTACAAAGAGGGCTACTCCACCTCCTTTCCTACCCTTCCTATCCCTTCTGAAGAGTTTATACCCCACCAAAGCTGTACTCCAGTTATATGAGTCATCCCACCACGTTTCCGTGATGGCAACGACATCATAGGCTCCTTGCTCTATGACGGCTTCCAGTTCTTCCAACTTATTCCCCATGCTGCGTGCATTGGTGTAAATGCTCTTCAGCTGAGTAGCCGAGCCTTCAGCCCTCTTAGAGCCCTCTTAGATGTTGCAGGACGGTACACCTTTAGGACAGGGCCAATTATCATTCGGTACACCTACCTGGCAGGTAGAAAAAGGGTTGCCTGGGGAGGAAAGGGACAAACATATAGCGTCTTGGTTTGTCAGATTGGCTAGGGTTACTGTCACGGTCCACTTGTAAGCAGACTCGTGATGGTTCGTTTCATTTCTGATTTCAGAGTGCAAAGTAATAACTCAGAGAGAGAGAGAGAGAGAGAGTGTGAGTGTGCGTGTGTGTGTGTCAAGGGAGTCAAATTTCAATCTTGACAGGCACTTTATCAATTATGTCCATAAAGCGACTTATGATAGAAAAAGAGAGAGAACAAGGAAAGAAATATGGAGAAGAGGGAAGGAAAAGAGGTTCATAGCTACCACCACGGGTTCACAGATGTCCAGAGTCTCTGGGAGTCCCGGTGCAGAAGGCATTCAGTTGTTTCGGTCTTTCTTGGAGGTGATCCCACGGTGGAGGGGGTCTTCTGTCTTGGTCTTCCTGTTGCCCCTCTAATTCAGCTGCTCCGGAGCTGTCTTTTATGCCAGTCAATGCACCTGTAACCTGCCTTGCCTGTGGAGATGTGCCAATCTCCACCTAGCAGGCCCCACATGCCAAGAGAGGAGTGTCTGTGAGTCTCCTCCCCTTGCGCACGCGCTCCTTCTGGCGGCGGTGGTCAACCCGGGGTCTCCTGATGAAGGCCAGTAGTCATCGTCACCTTGTGCGCATGCTCTGCTGGCTGTGGGTCTGTGGTCATTAATCTTCCTGTCTTTCCCTCCTTGCTTCATGGATCTTTCACAATGGTCAGGAGCAAGGAGGCTTGAAGACAGGTACAAAACATTTTTGAGATAAGGGAGCAGGTACAGGTAGTTAGGTACAAAGCATTCGTTCTGTACCAGTTCTGGCTGAGTTTCTGAGACCGGTTTTCTGAGATCTGCGTTTCTGATTTATACAGTCAAGTTCTGAGGCTAAAAATGAGGAAAAATGTTGAGACAGAAATCGATCCTTTGACCGACTCTTACATACGTCTTACATTCATCTTTTGGCTGTGCGAGAATCCAGGCACTAACACTAGAAAAACACACAATCATAAAAATCAATAACATATTTCTACGAATAACAACCTTCTACTCGATTATGGTAATAATGCAAATAACTATGGCTAACTGTTAACTGCTTCTATACTAGTATCTTAAAATATCGTTGCTAAATAAGATAACTTGCGTAACTTAAGTGCTATAAAACATTATAAGAGCTAATTAACTTACTTATCTATTATTAATTATGGAACAAACTGTTTAAGCATGCCAAAGTAATATTGGGCCACAACCACAGTCAGGTGTAATTATAAGGCACTTGCGTTTTCTCCAGAGATGTCGTGACTTTTCTATTATATGATCAGTATTAGGATCAGGCCAATCTAGGGGTATATTGAAGAAATGAGTTAACAGTTCGCAAAGAGACTCAAGACGGCGTCGGCGTCTGTGGAGTCCTCGCTGTTCGGCTGTTTTCGTGGTTGGGGCTTAGCAGTTGTCATACAGCAACGTGAGCTTGATCCACCTTGCAGGTGCCCAAAGTGGTCCTGTATCTGTTAAAACACAAGCATAACCTTGCCCCCATGTTAGTAACTTATACACACCTGTCTATTGCCCATAGTAACTGTTTTTCAATAGCATTTTCACATTGTCTTGTACTTGCTCTAATTTGATGACACGGTCTGCATATGCTTCAATATCGGCACAATTTGATCATCTCCTGCTAATCGCAGAAAATTCATTACATATTGCACCTTCATCAATCTGTTTTGCAGTGTCTCTCCTGATTCCCCCCTTTTTTTGTTTTGCTAACAGTGCTTTTTGAGGGGTACATTCAGTAATGATAGGACTTGGTAAATGGATATCAATACTTCCTGGATAAGCTGTTAGATCTACTTGTAAATTCAAAATATTTGTCATGCACCACTTAGCATTTTTTTTGTTCGTTTGTTAGTTTGTTTTTAAGGCTTATGTGGTAAAATATCCAATCAATAATTTGTAATGAATCATTAGAATTTTCTCTAAAGACAGTCTGCACTAGGACCCAGCAGTTTCTGACGAGTGACCCTGGAATGCAGTGTTCTCACAAATTGGCATTCCCCTAGAGAGATAACAGGGTTAACTCCTCTGGACTTCTGCAAAGGCTGAAAGAAAAAACTCAGAAAGGAAGAGGGAGGGGGGGAGGGACACACACACACATACAGCTGCAAGGCTAGGCTTTATACATTTTTTTTTTTTGTTAGATTGCTAGATATTTTAAAATTTTTCCTTCTGAAGCCTTTCATTCCAAAGATCCCCAGGTAAATCTACCTGTTTGCCGGCTTAGTGGACATTTGAGATTGAAAGGTCCCAGAGATATATTTTCAAGATTAATCAAAACCAATTGGTAAGTCTTACGAACATTTGAAGTGCTTCAAAAACACACACACACACACACACACACACACACGAACACTCATTTCAAGGCTAGCCAAATACATTCATACAATGTTGGTTATCCCTACTGGATCCACAATTTTTTTTTTTTTTTTTGCTATGGATATTTAAACTACGCACAGTACCGGGAACGCACATCACTTAAAATATGTACATGCATTATCTAATAAGGCTTATATCGATATATTTCACTTATGGTCATACATCAATCATAGAATCACAGACTGGTCAGTTGAACCAAAACCTCTATCTCTCCATATATAATTCCCCTTGCTTGAATTATTCCAGTAAGGTGACAATCATTTTAATTACAAAGCAGTAAAACCAACCCCCAATAGTCTTTTTACATTTCATGGTATTGTGTGAAGTGCGGATAATTGCGGCATTATTGCGATGGTGATGATCATATTTATCTCGGTGCTGTCTCTGATTCTTGCTCTGAGGTGAGAGCTGCTGCTTGCTGTGGAGGCATTTGTGCTGGTACGTGCCTGTGAACCGTGCTTTGCTCCTGGTTTTCTGACAATACTGTCCCGTTCTTATCCCATTTTGAATCTATATCAACTGGCAAAATGCTTGCTCTTTCTACACCAAGGGCAGATTTTAGGCCCTGTATGCTGGCATTGTATGTGGCAGTCCTTTCAAAATGTCTCTCCTTGCTGCGTGTTTCTAACAGAATGCATTTCTGTCTCAGATTACAGTCAGGGCAGCAGCTACTAGCTATGCTTGATAGGTAAATGATCCCAGCTGTTACTGTAGGAGTTTTCAGACCGCACCATATCTTTCTATATTCGTCTTTAGGATTTTTTGTCACTGATTGCAAGATTAAGGCTTCTGAAACTGCTTAGTTGTCTACCTGCTTGTTGAGCACATCCTTTGATCTTATAAACACCATATATGGGTAATGTCTGTTTCAACTTTCCAACGTCCGGTATCTTTAAAAGTGTTTGATAAATCAAATAGTTGCATCTGTTGTAAAATTGCATTATTTAAACTGCCTTGATTTTTGAACTGTTAGCAACGTTGTTTAATTGAGCCATTTCTTATCGTATCTGTTAACAGTCCCTTCTGTAATGCTGAAACTGTCCGGGTTTCACTGCGGCAGCAGCCCAAGCGGTGCTAGCAGAGCAGTTAACACTTTCTTTGCAGGGTTTTGAGTCTCTGTCCTCCCAACGAACAAATTCCAAGAAAAGTCTGTAGCTGTTTAAGGTCCCTGCACCTCCGCTGATGAAAATAAAGTGGAGTTCTCTCAGCAGCTGCTGCAAGCCGCTCCAGTCGGGGCCACGGGAATGGGGAAATGGGGTTACCGGATTGCTGTTACGCACACAGATCAAAGCTCGCAATGTCTCAACTTCCCCATGCTGCTGTGGCTCACGCCTCTTCTCGGTGGCTCTTGGACCCGGATCAAAGGGGTTATCGGCATTTGCTCATGGCTCTGCACCTGAGGCGTGCATTCTCGGTTTATTATTACTATCTAAGGCTGCTGTGGCCGCGGCGGCAACTTTCTTTTCTGCATGATAACACTTTAAACAATTAATAACATATCGCCACGGTTTCATTAATTTTCGTGCCGCTTTATCATCATCTATAACTTTATGCCAAAGAATACCGCTTTCCATCATCTTCCAACAGTTTCCATCATCTTCCAACAGTCCTGGAAGACTGGGGAGGTACCTCTGGACTGGAGACTGGCTGATGTAGTGCACATTTACAAGAAGGGTCACAGGGAGGATCCGGGGAACTACAGGCCAGTCAGTCTGACCTCAGTGCCAGGGAAAGTCATGGAACAGGTGATCTTGAGTGCTATCATGAAGCACTTGGAAGAGAACCGGGTGATCAGGCCCAGTCAACACGGGTTCACAAAAGGCAGGTCTTGCCAAACCAACCTGATCGCCTTCTATGACAAAGTGACTCGGCTGCTGGATGAGGGAAAGGCTGTGGATGTGGTCTTTCTGGACTTCAGTAAAGCCTTTCACACAGTTTCTCACAGCATTCTGCTACGGAAACTTGTCAGCCTCTGGCCTGGACAGACGCACGCTCTCCTGGGTAGAAAACTGGCTGGATGGCCGGGCCCAGAGAGTGGTGGTAAATGGTGTTAAGTCCAGCTGGAGGCCAGTGACAAGTGGGGTTCCCCAGGGCTCAGTGCTGGGTCCAGCCCTGTTCAATGTCTTCATCAACGACCTGGATGAGGGCATTGAGGGTACCCTTAGCAAGTTTGCAGATGACACAAAGCTGTGTGCAAGTGTCAATCTGCTGGAGGGTAGGGAGGCTCTGCAAAGGAACCTGAACAGGCTGGACCGCTGGGCAGAGTCCAATGGCATGAGGTTTAACACGGCCAAATGCCGGGTCCTGCACTTGGGGCACAACAACCCTATGCAGAGCTACAGACTGGGAGAAGCCTGGCTGGAAAACTGCCAGGAGGAGAGGGACCTGGGGGTGTTGGTTGACAGCCGACTGAACATGAGCCAGCAGTGTGCCCAGGTGGCCAAGAAGGCCAATGGCATCTTGGCTTGTATCAGAAACAGTGTGACCAGCAGGTCCAGGGAGGTGATTCTTCCTCTGTACTCAGCACTGGTGAGGCCGCTCCTTGAATCCTGTGTTCAGTTCTGGACCCCTCACCACAAGAAGGATGTTGAGGCTCTGGAGCAAGTCCAGAGAAGAGCAACGAGGCTAGTGAAGGGGTTGGAGAACAGGTCCTATGAGGAGCGGCTGAGAGAGCTGGGGTTGTTTAGCCTGGAGAAGAGGAGGCTTAGAGGAGACCTCATTACTCTCTACAAGTACCTGAAAGGTGGTTGTGGAGAGGAGGGAGCTGGCCTCTTCTCCCAAGTGACAGGGGACAGGACGAGAGGGAATGGCCTCAAGCTCCACCAGGGGAGATTTAGGCTGGAGATTAGGAGGCGGTTTTTCACACAGAGGGTCATTGGGCATTGGAATAGGCTGCCCAGGGAGGTGGTTGAGTCACCTTCCCTGGAGGTGTTTAAGGCACGGGTGGATGAGGTCTTGAGGGACTTGGTTTAGTGTTAGATAGGAATGGTTGGACTAGAAGATCCGATGGGTCCCTTCCAACCTGGTTGTTCTGTGATTCTGTGATTCTGTAATGGTTTCCATTTCTGTTCTTCAAACAAGTCCCCAGAATCTCGAAATAAACCGTGTTCACGCCCATAGGTGTATAGTGCAGAGGGATCTCTGCTCAGATCTAACTCTGATACTTTACGTTTCTTTAAGAAACCAATAAATAATTGTAGAGCTACCTCACTCTCCATCACTAGTCGACTAGACTTTCCCCAGCAGTCTCAGGTACCCTATCCTTAACTTATATTTTGGCCCAAACCTCGGTACCTTGCAGCCAGGACGATCCGCCCGTGTTCGCCTTGACCCGCCGGATGCTGCTCCTGTCCGACGCCTTTTTGCAGCTCTGAGTCCCCAGTAACTCTCCCAGATCGCGAGGCTTGCTGCCTCAGGCACGAGACGAACTCCCTACGCCAGTGTCAAGCCGTCTTTCTGCCCCCCGAATCGCTGCAGTTTCGGTGCTCACCGGATTCAAAATCACAATCACGTCGTGGGCCACCATATGTTGGAATCGGAGAGGGAAGCAAGACGCGCAATCAATATGATTGATAAGCAAGCTCCGATTTATTAGCAAGTTCAGTCAGATTATATAGTTTTCAGAACAAAGGAAAGGTGTTTACTTAACATCAGACTTCTAATTGGCTACTTGCTCAAAGGTTGCTGTTCACACAGCTGTGGAAAGTTTTTACACGCCGCAGAGCTTTTCCCAGGGAAAGCAACTCTCGGTTCTCAGGGTTGGTATCTGTCTCGACCCGGTCAAGGGAGGAGGAGAAATATGGGTTCGTTTTGTCTGTGTGGCGATCCGGAGGACAAAGGGTTACTCCCAGGGTGAATATCAAACAGTATTTATTTCCAAAAGGCACAACGAGCCCAGGTACCCAGCCCCAGTCCAAGCAGTCACGCACGCTGTGAGGTCAGGGGAATAGGTAGGGAGAATTAGAGGAAAGGATAGGAAGAGAGCAATACAGATTGTATCACCACGTGGTCCAGGCTGCTCCGGGTCCACGTCTGCGTTTCAGTCCCAGCTCGGCAGGCACCTCAGTTCTGGCACGGCAGTGGGCCTGGGCAGGAGCCCTCCAGGCTCCTGCTGGGCACGGCGCCCCTGGGGTCCACGCTGGCCCGGGCTGTGTGGCGACCCCCGGGCTCCTCTGGCCGCGTGGCTACCTGGCCTCCTGGCGACTCCCCGCCCCCCTGCTTCCGTTCCCTGCCCCCCGGCCACCTGAGCAGCCGGGGAGGGCGAGGGGAACGAGTTAGTGGGGGGTGGGGGGGGCAGGCTTCAGAGAAAAGCAGTGTCGCTGGAGAAACAAATGTTTAAGGCAAATAAACAAGGAGTCTGTCGTGACAGTATCTTGTTTTGCAGCCTGTACAGTGCTTCAAGGGCACCTTGTTTTTCATGATGTTACTCGTGGAGAGCTACAAGGTCGCTAGACAGGGGAGTCTTCGATTAGCTGCTCCAGAGAGCCATGGCCTTGTGAGAGCAGCCATCCCTCCACAAATTCCCACCTATGAGAATCCCACAGTTACAGCGATAGACTGCAACCAACTATTTACTACAGATGTGCCCCTTATCTTCATGTTTTCTGTCTAATGCATTTGTTTCTTATTAACTCACAGGTCTTTGTAAAGATTCCAAAGTCTCAACAAGCTAGCAAGCATGAGAACACTGGCTGTTTGCTCTGTGCTTGCTGCTAATATCATGGGTATGCCAAGGGATCAACTGCTTGTCCCAGCATACGAGTGACAATGGAATCTTTCATGCCCACAACTGGTGACTCTGTCAATCATAAGAGAAGGCGAAAAAGGAATTTTTCCCACTGAAATCTTGAAAATAATCTGGGACAGGGCTACCGACTCTGAAAAGAAACTCCAGTCCTGGTGGAGTATTGTAAACTTTACCTATGATCGCACTACAAATAGAGTTACCACTTTTGTGTTAACCATTCGCAATGCTTTAATATATGTGATTCATCCCTTTTTGGCATTAGGATTAAATTGCAACAGGACTATACTTTATCCTTTTGAACATAGGACATGGGCCCAAAAAGTAAAAAATGAATGGCAACAGTAGACCTAGAATCCTGCATTGTGGGAGAACAACAAGGGTTCTTTTGTCAGAGTAACGCCATTTGTCTTCACACTGACCAGAAACTTTTCCATTTTGAAGTTTGTACTAATGTTGACCCTAAAACCATATTAATATACACTGACAAGGGTTGTGTATGTTTGAGAATGGCTTGTAGCTTTATATCTGTAGGGGACACAGAGGTAGACACTAGGAATCACTCGAATTTTTGTGTTTATAATTTTACTGAAATCACTGGGTGTGACAAATTTAATTATTCATCTCCAGTTACATCCCATCAGATTTTTAAATCTAATTATACATTAATACATGAATTTCTGCCTGTCCCCATCAGGATAAACTTAACATTAACAAAGACATTATTACAGCATCAATGTTTAATACAAATACTAGAGGAGATCAAAAACAATGAGCAAGAAACTCGATAACGGTTCATCACAATGTACATAAAAGAAGTACTAAAAAGAGTGGAAAAAGATGGAGAACTTGAATGGTGGGATACACTTTTCGGATGGTCACCCACTGCTACGGATACCCTCAATAAGTTATGTCACCCTATTATTATTCTCCTAATTCTATCCTTGATTAGTATCGTGCTATCCATAGTGCTATATATTTTAAATTGGTGAATGATGAAACAAATGAGGCCTCTGATACATGCTCATCAGCTCCGACAACAAATTGAAACAGGCAAAAATCTTATAAAGAACATGGAAAGGAATGGAGTAATACAGAAGGCATTAATGTGAAGTAAAAGAATTTGCTAACTTTCTAGAAAATGAGGATTGGTATGGGGCTAGGGTGTAGGGGGACTAACAATCGATGATATTTAAGTTTTAACATTTAAGGTTGAATAGAATAACAATGATTTAGATTTAGGTTTTTAGCAACTATTTAGCCCGGCACCTGTTAGCAGAGAGGCTCCTGATAACATGGCTCCAGCCCCTGATAAGGAGCAAAACTTGCTGCCTGAAGCAACTCAAACTGGTCAAGAGTGGCCTTGGGGTTGGGAGGAATGCCAAGGACCCAGGAAGCATGTGAAAGAAATGATGTTACTAAAGTTCACAATGAGGAAGACATCTTTCTTCATCCCTGAGACTCCAGCTCACAACCACCAGGATGCACTGTGCCTGCACCAGTATGGAAGAAGCTTCTCAAAGCTCATTATAATAAAGAGCAGGGAAGGGTTATGAATATGTATAGACATTTTTTGCATTATCATGAATATGTAACACTTTGCTGTATAAAGTGAAGACAAGTTGCCACAGGAGGTGTGCACGTTTTGGTGGAAAGATCCCCTGTGCCGCCTCAGCACTGAATAAGAACATATCTACTTTACAACTATTTTGAGTTGTGGAGTTATTCCGCAAGTCAGCTGACTCCATGCCTGTTAATATGCCACACTTCCCCCACCTCCATTGCTCTCCTCTGGATGTGCTCCAACCCCTCAGTGTCTTTCTTATAGTGAGGGGCCCAAAACTGAACACAGGATTTGAGGTGTGGCCGCACCAATGCCGAGTCCAGGGTCACAATCTCTTCCCTGGTCCTGCTGGACACACCATGGCTGATGCAAGCCAGGATGACATTTGCCTTCTTGGCCACCTGGGTCACTGCTGGCTCATGTTCAGCTGCTGTTGACCGTCACCTCTAGGTCCTTCTCTGCCATGCGGCTTTCCAGCCACTCTTCCCCAAGTCTGGAGCACTGCATGGGTGTTCTGGTCTGAGCTGAAGCAGAATCAGTGTCTAACTTTTTGGCTAAGCCTTGTCTGAGTAACTTCAGTTCCTGAAAGGGAACTGCATGCGTTTCAGACAGTGTTTCTCTCTAGAACTGATAACACGAGGCATTGCTATGCAGAAAGGGCACTGCTTACTCACTTATGCCCACGAAGATGAAGGCCATCCTTGAGCTGGTGGAGCTGTAAGGGACAGGGAGGAAAAAGGGTCACACCTGCAGAGAGAGGCAGACAGGACAGGTGAACCCTAACTTGACCAACAAGGTTTCCATCCCATACATGTCACACTTGGGATAAAAATGAGGGATCCCAAGGGTCAAGCTCTCTTCTTCAATGGCCATCATCCAGTGAGGACTTGTCTGTATTTTTGCCCCAAATCCCAGATCCATGTGTTCTTGAGTCCAGCTCCCTTCTGCCACTCACTTTGCCTGCTCTGCGGCATTTGTGGTGATGTACAGTCATCAAGGGATGGGGGCACAATTTCATATATTTGTATATATTTTATTATTTTTTTTATTATTTTCTTTATTTTTATTATTATAACTCATTTATTAGAGCTGTTTTAGTTTAGTTTCCAACCAGCAAGTCCTCATCCAGATCATTGATAAAGATAGTAAACAAGACTGGCCGCAGCACTGAGCCCTGGGGACATCGCTTGTGACCGACTATCAACTGGGTTACACTCCGTTCACCACAACTCCCTGGGCTCGGCCATCCAGCCATTTTTTTACCCAGCAAAGAGTACACCCGTCCAAGCCATGAGCCACCAGATTCTCCAGAATGCTGTGGGAAATGGTGTCAAAGGCTTTACTGAAGTCCAGGTCTACTACATCCACAGCCTTTCCTCATTCACTAGACAGGTCACCTGGTCACAGAAGGAGATCAGGTTGGTCAAGCAGGACCTGCCCTTCATGAACCCATGATGTCTGGGTCTGATCTCCTGGTTGTCCTGTGTGTACTGTGTCATGGCACTCAAGATGAACAACTCTATGATCTTTCCCGGCACCGAGGTCAGGCTGACTGGCCCATAGTTCCCAGATCCTCCTTCTGGTCCTTCTTGTAGATGGGTGCAACATTTGCTAATCTCTAGTTACTGGGACCTCCACAGCCAGCTAGGACTGCAGATAAATGATGGAGAGTGGCTTGGTGAGCACCTCCGCCAGCTCCCTCAGTGCCATTGGGTGGATGCCATCCAGCCCCATAGACTTGTGAGTGTCCAGATAGCGTTGCTGGTCATTGACTGCTTTGTCCTGGATTATCATAGTATCATAAACTCATAGAATAGTTTGGATTGGAAGGGACCTTAAAGACCATCTAGTTCTAACACCCCTGCCATGGGCAGGGACATCCCACTAGATCAAGCTGCCCAAGGACTCATCCAACCTGACCTGGAACACCTCCAGGGATGGGGCATCCACAATTTCCCTGGGCAACCTGTTCCAGTGCCTCACCACTCTCATGGTGAAGAAATTCTTCCTTATGTCTAGCCTAAATCTCCCCCTCTCCAATTTATGCCCATTCCTTCTCGTCCTATCTTTACAAGCCTTTGTGAACAGTCCCTCCCCAGCTTTCCTGTAGGCCCCTTTCAGGTACTGGAGGTTTATTCTGGGGGTTTATTATTACGGGGGGTTATTCTGCTCCCCGCCCCTGTCTTCCAGTTCAGGGGGCTGTAGACCCTGGGGATAACTAGTCTAGGCATTAAGCACCTCAGCCTTTTCCTCTTCCTCCTTTGTCACTATGTTTCCCTCCACATCCGATAACAGCTGGAGAGTATCCTTAGCCCTCTGTTTGCTGCTGATATATTTATGGAAACTTTTGTTATTGTCCTTTACCGCAGTAACCAGGTTAAGTCCTAGTTGGGCTTCAATCATCCCAACCTTCTCCCTGCATAACCTCACGACATCTTTGTAGTCATCCTGAATTGCCTTCCCCTTCTTCCCAAAGTGGTAAATTCTCTGGTTTTTCCTGAGTCCCAGTCAAAGCTCCCTGTTCAGCCAGGCTGGTCATCTTCCACACTGGTTCATCTTGTGGTACATGGGGACAGCCTGCTTCTGTGCCTTTGAGATTTCCTTCTTGAAGAACATACAGCCTTCCTGGGCACCTTGGCCCTTCAGGGCTGCTTCCCAGTGGACTGTGTTGACTGGGCTCCTAAAGAAGCCAAAGTCTGCCCTCCAGAATTCCAAGGTGGCTGTTCTGTTGACCCCCCTCCTCACTTTTTCAGGAATCAAGAACTCTATCATTTCATAATCGCTATGCCTATGATCACACCCAAGTCCTCCTCCGTTCATTAACAACAGGTCCAGTGGGGTGCCCTCCCTGATTGGTTCACTCACCTACCTAGCATGAGGAATTCTCTCCCTGACATCGCAGCATAACCTAATGGCCTTAAGCATTTTATTGTGTCCCAGAATATCTCCTGCCTGACAGGGCTCTGGACCTCAAGGTGCTAGACAAGTGACTTGGGAAGGCTGGAAGGGGACTGTGAGTGGACTTCTGCAGCTTCTGTAGGGTATAAGCTGTGAGCAGTGGAACGTAGAGGAACCTTTGCTGATGATCAGGAGGGCCATGTTGCACGAAGGCTGCTGAGGGGTCCACCTTTTTGAAAGCCCTCTGACAGCACTTGGATGTCCTTGTCATTAAGCCCTCGAGGTGTGTCATGCCCCAGATCCACAAGCCACACACTTGCATCTAGGCCTGATTAGGGGGATGTGTCATTTATCCGTGCAGAAATCTGGAGGCTGACAAGGTCACTCTCAGGGCGAAAATAAAAGCAATGTTTATTCTCTCTCCGGCAAACATAAACAGACCAAAATACTCGGATACACAGCCAAGGCATTGGGGTGCAACTTTCCAAAGTTATAGGAACAAATCCCAACCTATTTAGATTGTGATCTGATCCCTGAACGCAGCCAAGGTCACTTGCATCCGATCCGACATACATATCATAAGGTAACGGGAGGGAGACAGAGAGAGAGAGAGGGAAAAGAGGGAAAAGGAAAGAAATTGCCACATCGATGGGTGGCAGCAGTCCCTTGGGAACACGTAGTCGCTGCAGCAGCTGAGGGCTGTCACGTTTTTGCCAACCAATGTAGGTCAGATAGGGGCAGGCCAGGCATTAAATATTGGGGAATTCCCTTTCCTAACTGACTTGGTGAAACTTTGTGAAGCCTCAAGGAGTCAGACACATCTCTTATGAAGGGAATAATTTTGCCTGAGTTTGCTAGCATTAGCATTGGGGCACACATCAACTGCAAGCAAACTGCCCTTTGAATACTTCCAGTGAGGTACTTGAGCCCAGGAGTAGGGATCGCAATCACATCATCTTGCTCCCAAAATCCATTTCCTCCACTCTAGAAAAATATTGTTTGAGTCACAAAGTATGGTGCTCCCTCATGCTCCTGCAACTGGGCGAGCTCGTGCAATTCAACCAGTTCCTTCAGAGCATTCATTACAGCAGAGGTTTCAGACTTCTCTCCCTTACCAGTAATAATTAGGGGTTGAAGTTTGAAAACAGGATCTGCATGAAGAGCAAGATCAGGTTCTGCCACCCCTTCATTAATAATAATCAGGGGTTGGAGTTTGGGATCAGAATCGGAAGTAGGACCTGATTTCGCCACACCGTCCTCCCAAAACCAATGCGCCTCATCCTCTGAATTGGAAAATAAACAGTTTCACAACACCCCCCACTGCCATCCAGTAGTGGTGATCCAATCAATTTTAGTTCATCCAGAGTACCCCACTGCCAAGCCACACACTCAGCCTCTGAGTCTGCCTCACATGTCAAAATAATTCCTGGTCTGTAGAGTCCCTCAGCTTCTTGCTCAGAAAATCTAATCCTATCCTCTCTCTTGTAAGTAACTTCTGTTTTAATCAGGGGTTGGAGCATGGGAGTAGGATGAGGCAGTGAATCGGGTTTCACCACCCCCTCATCCCAAGGACAAATGACTCCTTCCCCTACTAGAGCAGCAACCTTGTCTATAAAACTTGAAAAAACAGTTTCCCTACTGGCCCAAGGCCCACAAAGCAGCTGTAATGTCAGCCTCTGCTCACGTGCATAAGCATCCTCTAAGTTACCTGCAAAATCTCCTTTGCCATTTTCAGATCAACGAGGGCCTTTTGTGCTCTCAGCAGAGCCGCCCACTCTGCCACCAGGTCTATCTCCAATGCCTCATTCACTGTTTTCGGTGTTTTCCCTTTGAAGGAAGGAATAAAACATTAAGAATAATAAAAATGAAATCTTGGCCAGCTTGCTGTAAGCAAAAATGAGATTGTAACAGTTTAGCTTGTTTACTCGTTGAAACAAGGACAGTCCCACAGCAGAATGGACAGATCTGAGCTGACTTGAGGGACTTGGTTTAGTGTCTGATAGGAATGGTTGGACTAGAAGATCCGATGGGTCCCTTCCAACCTGGTTGTTCTATGATTCTATGATTCTATGACCAAGAGGACACAATGAGGAGACAAGATAAAGAGCATCAGAGGGTTCTGAAGACACAAAGGAACTGTGATGTACATTCGAGTGTGTGATAAGATATGATAATGAGTTCAATGTATGTTTAACCAGTATTTCCAGAATGTGTAACCAGTGTTTCTCGGAATCTGTATGAATATGTATGTTTAACCAGTATAAAAGTCCTGTAAACAGCCTCAATTGACACACATTAGGCGAAATGATTCCCTGTGTGTCCGATGTCATATTTATTAAAGCAATTTCTGCTTAATAATCAAATTTGCATTGATTATTGAGTTTGGCCTTTTTCACGAGATAAATTTTGGCGACCCAGATGGGACAACGTCTGCTCACCTGCATGACCCGGTGAGTACAAGGACCCCCTTGGGTATCCCCAGGATCTTTTCTTGGTGGCTCCTTTGTCTGACCAGATTGCTGCAGGAACAGACAAAGATCGTCTCCTGAAAAGGTATGCTTGAAGTTCTTGTTCTTGGACCAGTAATGGGGAAGACATTATAAGTCCTGAAGGAGATGTCCCACGCAGAGCACTGTGCGACTGGTTGCTGTCCCCTTTGTGTATTCCTGTGGTAGTTATGTACAATTGTACTTGGAATCTTGTGGAAGCCTAGGGTTTGGTGACAGGGGTTAAAGTTTCCACTGACTTGGTTTTGGTATGGGGGTTTGAGCCTCTCACCATCTTGGTTTGGTATGGGGGTCTGGGTCCCCACTGATATAGGAATATAGGAATAAGATTCCTGGTATAGGAATTGTGCGCTATTTTGGTCTTGAACTCGGAAAGTATAAGAAGGAACTGAATATTGATAATAGCTGATTTTAACTTTGGTATACTTTATAACTCTGTGTGTGTGTGTGTGTGTGTGTGTGTGTGTGTGTGTGTGTGTGTGTCTCTGATGTAACTCTGGAGTGAGTGTAGAGTTTTGATCCATGGTCCTGTTAGGGGTGCGGCCAGAGATGAAAGAAGTGAGTGTAAATTTTGTCTTAGAATTTTTATGAGTTTGTTGTTAACCTAATAGCTGTTGCATGGACAGCATGTGAAGAACAGAAACTGGTAAATTATGTCAACAAGTTTGGCTATTCTGACAAAAGACTGTGGCCACCACAAATACTTTTAATCTCAAGCAAGAGCAAGATGAAGGAAAAAAAGAAAAAACCAAGCAAAACTATGGCTGTGTGTGTGAATGCTCCCTCCATTCTCCTCCCTGAATGTGCAGGGTTTTTTTCTCCTCTGGGTCCGCAAGCATTAACCCTATCATCTCTGTATGGGCATGCCAAGTTAACAGCAGTTTTATTTAGATCGCCAACTATCAATTTATTCAAAATTTGTTGTGTGGTTATTTCTGGAGGCACTTTTATTGTTCTGTATGTGTAATTGGGGAACAGTAGACACAGGTTTAGTGTGTGTTTGTGTGTGTGTATTTTGTTCATTAATAATGTAAGAAATGTTGAACACCTGCCTAATTGGCAAAGGCCTGAAATGGTGATTTGTAAGTGGTGGGATGGAACATCAACTATAATGTGTTAGAAACAAGATAACCACTAAGATAACTATAACGACCCTTACCTTCTTGTCACCCAGAGTCATTGAGATTGACTACTCAGATATGGCCACACCTTAACGACTCTGAGCTGATTTGATTTCATTCCCCCTGGATATGAAATGAGGTTCCAGGAGTAAAGTACACTTGTCATTTTGGGAAAAAAGCCCCATGAATTTGAAAACAATTCTGTGTATAAATGTTCTGTAAAATCACTGCTTGGCAGAAGCACTCTGAGGACAAATCCAGAGGCTTCTCCAGTGCTGAATAAAGTGTACCTACCTTAATGGTTGAATTAAAATGTTAAGCATAAATTTCTTTGTTTCAGATCTGGCACCCCAGATGGGACCCTCTCTGCCCGGCTGCAGGACCCATTTGAGATCAGGACTCTCTTGGGTACCCCCGGGGATTTCCCCAGAGAGACTCCTCAACTGGATCTCTGCAGGGACAGGCAAGGATCATAAGATAAAAAAGGTACACTTTAATTTTTTTTTTTTCCTTGAGTTTGGGGATCGGTCCATTTGGTTTGGCTCCTCATAAGTTGTTACTGTATAATGCAGGGTGAGCGTATGCTGGACTGCTAGCATCTTATAGGCATACATTGAAGTTGATTAGGTCTTGGTTGTAACCGGAGTATTTTTATTTTTTCAGGAGGTCTTGCTTGTAACAGGAGTATTAACTAATATCTGATTTCTGGGTTTTGTCAGTGTGGTCAGGCGGTCTTGGTTGTAGAGTGACATTAACCAAAGAAACTGAAACTATATGGCACTGTATGTCATTTTGAAGTGAATGTGAGGTCTCTATATGCTGTTTTGAAGTGACTAAGTTAATGTTGTTGTGTTGTGTGTGTGTGTTATTTTTGTGATGATGCTCTGAAAAGCCAAACCCAATTATCAATACCAATTCTATTATTAAGCAGGAATGGTTTTAATAAACAATGCCAGGGCACACATGGGTTAGTCCAACTAACGTGTCCCACTAATGATTCCCCCACTGGCTGCATTACTTCTATACAGGTTGAACATACATGCTCTTGTGGGTTCCAGGAAATACTGGTTAAACAGTTACATGTCCATTGTTTTTTGGAATTATTAGCATACCCACTCTTGTAAGCATATCAGTTTCTTTGTATCTTCTGTTTGCCTCTGATGGTCGTTATCTTAGCTTCTTGTGTCTTCAGGCCTGTCCTTTGTCCCTGCTGTGGGACTGTCCTTGTTTCAATTAGTAAACAAGCTAAACTGGCTAATTCATTTCCTTAACATGATTTATTCCTTCCTTCAGTGAAATGGGACATTTGTACAAAATTGTATTTGTTTTGTTGTAGAAATAATGAATTTTGTCCAGATTGTATATGGATGACTGATGGGTGTCCTGACATAATGCATGTGGTGTAACAAGAAATTGTGGGTAACATATGGTTGGGAATTGAGTTGCCCTGAATGTAAGATCCGGGACAAGAAGTGTGGAGACATTTTACAGGGAAGGAGGACTCAATGCTGTAGGCCTTGTTGATATTGAGCAACTCTGACAAGACCTTGAAACAGAGAGCTGATAGGAAAACAAGAGCCTGTTCGGTGGATAGAAGAGACAGCCTTCTGAAAAACAAGAGCTAGTTTGGTTGGGACAAGTACCAACTGAGAGAAAAACAAAAGAAGAAAATATCAAGATAGTTAATTTTAGTGTAACTTGTTTTTTTAGCATGTGCAGTTGTTTAGTCAATAATATGTTAGCAATAGCTTTATGGACAGCTACTTTTAGCCAATAATATACTCTAGCTAGCTTCATGAACAGCCTGTTACGTAACGCAAAAAGGTATATAAAAAAAACAGCTAAGTCAATAAAGGGTCTTCGATCCTTCAGATTGAAGTCCATGCATTAATCCCCTCATATACCCTGATGGCGACACAACTCACAGCCTGATTCTGGAAGACGACCAGAGATACTGAAGATAGACAGAGATACTGAAGACGACGGGAGATACTACGGCGCACAGGGTCAATAAAGCACACCCCATCCTTGTGTGTCCGGAGAGGAACACTCAGCTGATTGATTGTCTACTGACTAGACCAAGTAGGCACAGAGCTCAAGAAGGAGAAGAAATAGAAGAAGTTCCAGAACTGCCTGTTCTCATCAGGATCAGGTGAGCAGCTGGGATTGTAATGAGTGTGAATAAGTCAGCAGAAGAAAAGTCAGTATTAAAGATGTTTAAGCATATTTTAAAGAAACAGGGGGTGCGTATAGAAGGGAAAACCTTAGAACTTTTATTGATATGGTTAAAAAGCAAAGGAATGTCCCAGAGAGCATTCAAACATTTGATTTAAAAAAACATGGAAGGATGCAGGAGGACAGTGATATTCCATATTTGGAGTCGAGTGCAGGGCCTGCCAATAATCCCTTTGATCCGGGGCCAGCAGCCCCTGAGAGAACTTTGATTTATTTTTGTCCACGGAGGTGTGGTGACCTTAAACAGCTACAAACTTTTCCTGGGATTTGTTCGCGGGAGGCCGGAGACTCGAAAACCTGTAGAGAAAGTACTAACTGCTCCGCTACCGCCGCGGGGCGGGGTGCTGCCCTGGGCTGAGGGGGCCCACCCGCCACCGCTGCTGCCACCGCTTTTTGGCATTACAGAAGGGTCTGCTAACAGATACGATAAGAAATTACTCGATTAAATGACGTTGGTAACAGTTCAAGAATCAAGACAGTTTAAATAATGCGATTTTACAACAGGTACGGCTTTTTGGTTTATCAAACATTTTTAAAGATACTGGATGTTGGAAAGTTGAAACAGGCATGACCCGTATATGGCATTTATAGACAGAGTGAAGGATGTGTTCGACAAGCAGGTAGACAACCGAACAGTTAAAGAAGCCTTAATTTTTCAATCAGCCATAAAAAATCCTAATGATGAATGTAGAAAGATATGGTGTGGTCTGAAAACTCCTACAACAGTAGCTGGGATCATTTACCTATCAAGCACAGCTGATGGCTGCCGCCCTGACTGTACACCGGGACAGAAAGACGTTCTGTTATAGATGCAGGCTTTACTGGAATAATTCAAGCAAGGGAAATCGTATACGGAGAGATGGAGACTTTGGCTTGACTGACCAGTCTGTGATTCTATGAACGGAGAAACTACAAAAATCATGAACCTGCAAAGTACGACACTCACGGAGCAACAAAGAACCATGTTTTACCAGAAGTGAAATATTTTTTAGACAATCGATATAAGCCTTATTAGATAATGCATGTGAGTATTTAAAGTATTGTAAGTGCCCGGTACTGTGTGTAGCTTAAATATTAATAGCATCGAAAAACTGTGGGTCCAATAGTGATAACCAACATTGTATGAATGTATTCAGCTAGCTTTGAAATGAGTGGCCGTGTGTGTGTGTGTTTGAAGTGTTTCAAATGTTTGTAAGACTTACAGATTGGTTTTGATTAATCTTGAAAATATATCTCTGGGACCTTTCAATCTCAAATGTCCACTCAACCGGCAAACAGGTAGATTTACCTGGGGATCTTTGGAATGAAAGGCTTCAGAAGGAAAAATTTTAAAATGCCGAGCAAAACAAAAACACAGGAAAGAGAGGGAAAGAGAAAGAGGAAAAAAAAAATTGGAAAAAGCCTTGCAGCTGTGCGTGTACATGTGACACATGCCCCCGCCCCGCCCTGCTCCTTCAGCTTCGCAGAAGTCCGGAGGAGTAAATGGTGTTATCTCTCTAGGGGAATGCTAATTTGTGAGAACACTCTGCATTCCAGTGTCCGTTATCAGATCAGCAATTGCTGGGCCCTAGCTCAGACATCCATGAGGGATATTAAGGCAATGAATAGGGGAAAATTCAAAAGACTCATTACAAGTTATTGATTGGATATTTTACCGCATCAACCTTAAAAAAAAAAAAAAAAAAAAACACACACAAAAAAAAAAACCACAAAAACAAACAAAAAACCCCCCCAAAAAACCCAAAATCCAAAAAACAAACAAACCCCCCCCCATAGTCACTAGATTTGAAATTATTACAATGCTAACCACTAAGGGAAGAAAGTGTTCAGTTATTAGGCCAAGACTCGACAATTATTTATATCCCAATGACAAAAGAATATGTTAAGTGTGGCATGGCAAATATTTTGAATTTACAAGTAGATCTAACAGATTATCCAGGAAGTACTGATGTCCATTTACCAAGTCATAAATTGTTTTCCTCTTTACAAACATTACAAATACAACAGAAGCCTTTATGTAGAGAGCAACTGGTTGACGACCGTAAAATATTTAGAATTGTGACATTATTGGTAATAAACTACATGTTTAAATACAGTTCTGGATCCTACTCTGTCTACCTTGGGGTGTGATAGCCCCCACCTTCTCTTCCCTTCCTTCCTGAATGTGAAGGTTGTTTCCTTTCAACTTCTTCGCTGAGTAAGCAGGAGTTAACTGTGTTATCTCTGTAGGGAGATACTGGGTTATGAGCAATTTTATTTGAAAAAAATAATGAGCAACCCAACTATTATAGGGATTCCTAAACAGTCTTTATTAAAAGATGGGGGAAATGATCCTTAAAATTTTAAAAGTGTAAACTATTGATTTATCAAAAAATTGTTGTGTGATTAATTCTGTGGACAGTTTTATTGTGTATAATTAGGGAACAATACGTTCAGGTTTAGTATGTGTGTGCGTATATTGCGTTTATCAGTAACGTAAAAAAGGTTGAAAGCCTGCCTAATTGGCAAGGACAAAACGTAACATAATTTAACAGAAAGTATGATCAGCAGTGGAAAAGAAAGTTTGGTCCCAGAAATCTGGGACCTTGGGGGTTGAAGACAGGGAAAGGGTTAAAGAAGAGTGTAAAGAAAGGTTTGAGTGAAAATTGAAAAAGAGGTGAAACTAAGGAAAAGGCAAGCTTTAGCCCGGAGAAGAGAAGGCTGAGGGGAGACCTCATTGCTCTCTACAACTACCTGAAAGGAGGTTGTGGAGAGGAGGGAACTGGCCTCTTTTCCCAAGTCACAGGGAACAGGACAAGAGGCAATGGCCTCAAGCTCTGCCAGGGGAGCTTTAGGCTGGACATCAGGAAAATATTTTTCATGGAAAGGGTCATTGGGCATTGGAACAGGCTGCCCAGGGAGGTGGTTGATTCACCTTCCCTGGAGGTGTTTAAGGCATGGGTAGACGAGGTCCTGAGGGACATGGTTTAGTGTTTGATAGGAATGGTTGGACTCGATGATCCGATGGGTCTTTTCCAACCTGGTGATTCTATGATCTAGTCCAGCCTCATGCCATTGGACTCAGCCCAGCGGTCCAGCCTGTTTAGGTCCCTTTGCAGAACCTCCCTACCCTCCAGCAGATCCACACTTGCACACAGCTTTGTGTCGTCTACAAACTTGCTAAGGGAGCACTCAGTGCCTTCATCCAGGTCACTGATGAAGACATTGAACAGGACTGGACCCAGCACTGAGCCCTGGGGAACCCCACTTGTCACTGGCCTCCAGCTGGACTTAACACCATTTGCTACCACTCTCTGGGCCCGGCCATCCAGCCAGTTTTCCACCCAGGAGACTGTGCGCCTGTCCAGGCCAGAGGTTGACAGTTTCCGTAGCAGAATGCTGTGAGAAACTGTGTCAAAGGCTTTACTGAAGTCCAGGAAGAACACATCCACAGATGATCTAGTGGGTTCTTTCCAACCTAGTTATTCTATGATTCTAAAGAAACTAAAAATGGAAAACAAAAGAGCCCTCTGGTGTGTGTATTAACACAATGGAAGGATATTGTTTGGAATTTGGGGCACTGAAAACAAAATCCCTTATTAAATATTGTCATCAATGATGGCCCCTTTACAAATTAGATGTTGGAGCAAAGCAGCCACTTAATGAGACAATAGATTTTAACATCCTCTTAAAATTAATATTGGTTTTGAGGAGAGAGGAAAAGTGGGATGAAGCATCTTACGCGGAGATGTTTTCGACCCTTCATAATCATCCGGAGTGGCAAAGGAACTGTGGAATTGTGCCCCCACAGGACCTTCTGGCACTCGCCCTTGAGCGAGAAAATAACAAGGAATCTAGAGATAAACTGAGGCGGTGTTGTTCAGCGTGCAGCATCAGACAAAGGTGCACAAAGTTAAACAAAACTCGCCAGGCACCAGAACAGGATCTAACTGATCTGTTTAAGCCTGCCCTTCAATCACAGGAGCAAGATGCTGACTCGGAAAGGACCCCCACCCTCTGGATAGCCCTGCATCCTGCAGGTTAATCAGAAAGGACAGATAGTGGCCTGTCAGAAGAGATGCTGAGCAAAAATGACCATGAATGCTGCAGAGCCTCTGGAGATAAGACTGCGGACAGCTTTGATAACCAGCTAGCCTCCAGCCTGAGAAAATTCAACATCAGTGGCAAAACCAAGAAGGCCGAGAATCAATAACAGTGGTCACGAGGAGCTGGGAAGAAGAACAGATGTGGAAATTTTCATGAAGGACTTGCAGGACTGTTGTTGACATTTCACTAAGGTATAAAGATGAGCTTGTAACAATAAACTTGGTCTCAGCCAGAAATGAAAGTGTTGGAGCAAGAATCTAAAACTTTATTATATACAGCAGTTTGAATTAGTTGCAAATCAAGAAAAGAAATTATTTAAATGTATGTAATAGTTTTAAAGTTACAAGAAATCTTAAAACCTAGTGGTTTAGAAAGAAGTGTTAGTTACTTAGGAATGCTAACAAGATAATACTAACAGCACTTCGTTAAAAACAGGAGACCATAAATCACTCAAGTAGCAGGATAAGAATGGAGTCTACCGAACTAGAGTTAATTAAAGTAGAGAAAGGAGAAAACTGGCAGTAAATTCACGTTGGACATTGCCCAAAGCAAAAAGGTAAAAAAAGTTCATGATGAAATAGACCCTCTTTCTGGAGGATGAGGAGAAGCCTTCCTCTTTTACGACCCCCAGAAGGAGACGCGCAAGCGCAGTAAGGCCTTATAACGTAACTCACCGATGAAATCATCGAAACATACATATGCATTAGACAATGATGTAACCTGTTGAATATACATTAGATTGCGAAACCTCGTGAGGATAAATTGCGGTCGGTTGTAACGGTCGTTGGAACCAGATTTGGGTACTGACTGTCCCCTGGTTCCCGGGGCCTCATAATAAAGCACCCTTCCCCCGGAGTGTTATGTGTTTGCCACGCCGATGCTAACAAAAGCAGAGTCCTTGTGTGTTTAATGTGCCACAAATGGCGCCCGTACCGGGTCTGAACGGAGGCTGCGTTAGGAGCACGGTCCAGTGGCGTACATCGGCAGAACGCTTGGAGGGGCTGAAACGAAGTCCAGAGGGGCTGAAACGAAGTCCGGAGTGCGCGCCAAAGACACCTGCCCGGTGGACAGAAGGTGAGCTGCTGATAAGGGGATGGGGAACATGATAACCCAGGAAAAGAAAGATGTAATAGAATTATTTAAATGTATTTTAAAGAAACAAAACCGAATGCTAGATATTAATGATCTTAAAGTGCTTTTGACATGGGCTTAGGATAATAAGCCGTCTTTTGATGTTTACTTGGCATTCGAGCAAGAAACCTGGAATAAGATTGGAGTTCGACTATGGGATAAAGCGACTAGGTCAGATAAAACAGCTACTAAGTTGCTTGGCCTGTGGCGGACTGTTTTTGAAGCGTTAAAGGCGTATGCCAGCTCTAAAAAGCACAGTGATAATTCCGAGCCGAGTGCAGGATCGTCAGCAACTGCACTAACCCCACATCCCCCTAAACTGGCTGCGCTGGTCTCTGCACGCCCCGATGGGGGGGCCGACAAACCCTTTGATCCGGGTCTGATAGTCACCTAGAAGGAGCCTGATCCACCTTCACCTTGCCCCTCAGACCAATGGGCACAAGTCAGGAGGGAGGCGCAGCGACAGGGAGAAGTTGAAACATTGCAAGCTTTTCCTGTGATCTATGCGCAGGACGGCGGTCGGCGCTGGGAGCTAATTAGTTACAAAGCCATAAAGGAGATTCCAAAAGCTGCAAAAAAGAACGTACTAACTGCTCCGGAGCCAAGCCGCCCGTCCGAGGGGGAGCCACCTCCAACCCAGCTCCCGCGGCCCCCGACTGGAGCGGCTGCAGCAGCCCTGGGGCATTTACAAAGCCCCCAGAACGGTCCTTTGGGACCGAAGGGCTGCGAGAATCGGAAAGTCTAACTGCCTTCTAAGAACAGAAACGAAGTCACACTGCAGTTCAGCTCATCCCTACAGCAATTGAAGGGCTCCTTAGGAAGCGGACTTAGTACACTGTTAATTGGACGATCATCTGTCACAAAGCAAGGATTGTTTGTTTTACTGGGACTAATTGATGCCGATTCTACGGGAACAATACAAGTAATGGCTTGGACGCCTGTGCCTTCCTGCTTTATACCAAAGGGCACTAGAATTGCTCAGCTAATTTGTTTTCAAGCAATTGTACCCCGTGCAGTAAATCGCATACGGGGAGAAGGAGGTTTTGGCTCCACAGACCAGCCTGCGATTCTGTGGACACAGAAACTGCAAACATCACGACCGACGTTAACCTGCAAAATACGCCACTCACAGAGCAACAGAGAACAATATTTTACCGGTATTATAGACAGCGGCGCCGATGCCACAGTCTTTTCTTTAACAGAGCGACCAGCAGATTGGCCATTGACCGAACCACTTACTGCTCTGACGGGGGTGGGGGGAGTGACTAGCCCACGACAAAGTTTACACTCCGTATCATATATGGACCCGAGGGTCGTGTGGCAACTGTTAAACCATACGTACTGTCACTTCCCACTGTCTTATGGGGTAGAGACTGCGCAGCACAATGGGGTCTGACTTTAAGCACCCATTTTTAACGGGGATCACTGAGGTTCAGACCACCCTGCCTCTAACCTGGACTACAGATGAGCTGGTCTGGGTGGAACAGTGGCCCCTCAGCACCGAGAAACTGCACCACCTTAAAGCTTTAGTGCAAGAATAATTACAAGCTGGACACATCGTACCAACTACCAGCCCGTGGAACACACCAGTGCTTGTAATATGGAAGAAAAGTGGGAAACGGCATTTATTACAGGACTTGAGAAAAATAAATGCGATTATTGAGCCTATGGGGGCATTGCAGCTAGGAATGGCCTCACCGACAATGTTACCACAAAACTTGGATTTAACTGTTATTGATTTGAAATACTGTTTTTTTATACCATTCCATTACATCCAAAGGATGCGATCCATTTTGCTTTATCTATTCCTTCTATTAAAATAGGGCAGAACTAAGGCAACGGTATCACTGGACTGTATTGCTGCAAGGCATGTGTAACAGTCCAACAATTTGTCAGTGGTTTGTAGCAAAAGCTTTATCACCAGTTTGTGAATTATATCCTCAAGCCCTGGTTTATCCATTACATGGATGATATTTTAGTTGCAGCCTCGACACCAGAACAGACGGCTAAGGATGTAGCAGCTGTAACAGCAGCAGTTACCCAAGTAGGTCTTTGCGTCGCACCAGAAAAAAATCCAAAAAACTTCTCCGTGGAAATATTTGGGGTGGAAAATCCAAGAACAAACCATTAAACCACAGGAAGTTAAACTTTTATATTCTGTAAAGACATTGAACGATGTGCAAAAATTTTTAGGAGCCATAAATTGGGTATGCCCCTTGATAGGCATCACTACAGAAGAATTACATCCTTTGTTTATGTTGTTAAAAGAGGATTCAGATTTAACCTCTCCCAGGCAATTAGACAAAGATTCATTGGTTGCATTAGACAAGGTCACTAAAAAGCTTAGTCAGAAACAAATATTTCACAAATGTTTAAATGCCCCAATTGAATTATATATTATTTCAGCCAAATTCCAACCATTTGGAGTTTTAGCCCAATGGCTAGAAGGTGTGTCTACCAAATTTAGACCTTTAGAATGGATATATTTACCACATCAGTTTTCTAAACAAAGACAACTCAGCATGAAATGTTAGCTATGTTAATTCAAAAGGGTCACAATCATTTATTGGAATTGGATGGGATAGATCCCTCGCCCATCTATGTTTTCATGACTCAACAAGTAGACTGGCTTTTGCAACATTCCTTTTCTATGCAAATTGCATTAGCAGACTTTAAAGGACAAAATAGCATTCATTATCCTTCCAGCCTCCTTTTGAGTTTGTTTGAGTGCATAAGCTTAATTCCTGCCACAAAATTAAGTCACATCACTCTTAAGGAGGCGTTGACACTTTTTACAGATGGATCAGGGAAAACTGGAAAATCAGCAATTGTTTGGAGGACCAAACAAGGCATGTGGAAATCAGACATTTGTCAAGTGTCAGGATCACCTCAAATTGTGGGATTGGCTGCAGTTGTTAGATACTTTAAGCTGTTTTCACAACCCATAAACATTGTTACCAATTCAGCCTATGTTGTTGGCATTGTTTCACGCTTGGAGAATGCCTATTTAAATATGTAGACAATGGACAGCTATATGGCTTTTTTTAAAGGAATTGAGATATCTGTTAGACACTCGACATGAACCTTACTTTATAATGCATGTACATATTTTAAGTATTGTATGTGCCTGGTACCATTTGTAGTTTAAATATCCATAGCGCAGAAAAATTGTGGATCTGATAGTGATAACCAACATTGTATGAATGTATTCAGCTAGCCTTGAAATGAGTGGTCATGTGTGCATGTGTGTGTTTGAAGCGGTTCAAACATTTGTAAGACTTACAGATTGGTTTTGATTAATCTTGAAAATATATCTCTGGGACCTTTCAATCTCAAATGTCCACTCAGCTGGCAAACAGGTAGATTTACCTGGGGATCTTTGGAATGAAAGGTTTCAGAAGGAAAAATTTTAAAATGCCTAGCAAAACATAAAAAAGGGAAAGAGAGAGAGAGAAAAAAATAAAGCCCAGCCTTGCAGCTGTATGTGTGTGAGTGCCCCCCCTTATCCTTCCTTTCTGAGTTTTTTTCCTTTTCATCTTTGCAGAAGTCAAGAGGAGTAAACGGTAGTATCTCTCTAGGGGAATGCCAATTTGTGAGAACACTCTGCATTCCAGTGTCCCTCATCAGCAACCGCTGGGCCCTAATGCAGACAACCTTTAGGGATAATCGAGCCAATGACAGAGGAAAATTCAAAAGATTCATTACGAATTGTTGAGTGATATTTTGCCACACTAACCCCAAAAAACAACAGTAACTAGTCTCAAAATGATTGCAACGATAATCACCAAGGGAAGAAAAAGAAACATTCAGTTATTGGGCCAGGACCCGACAATCATTTATATCCCAATGACAAAAAAATATGCTAAGTAATGCATGGTAAATATTTTGAATTTACAGGTAGCTCTAACAGATTATCCAGGAAATATTGATATCCACTTACCGAGTCTTAAACTGTTTTCCTCTCTGCAAATAGAACAGAAGACCTTATGTAGAGAACAACCGGTTGACGGCCTTATGATATTTACTGATGGCTCAGGAAAACAGAAGAGCAGTAGTAATGTGGAAAGAAAATGGACAGTGGGCAAATAAAGTGTAGTTTATATAGTAGAAGGATCAACACTAATAGTGGAATTATATGCAGTGCTAAAGCCTTTTAATGCCATCATAGTCCCTTTAATTTAGTTACAGATTCACAAAATGTAGCCAGAGCCAGCATATAGAAAGAGAATGGTTAAAACAGGCAAAAAATGAGTGATTGCTTTTAAATGTTAAAGCAGTTATGGTTTCAAGTCACAGCTAGAAAAGCAGAACTTTACGTGATGCATATTCGGGGTCACACATCACTTCCAGGATTTATAGTCAAAGGAAACAGAATAGCAGACAGACTGACAGCAGGGCCAGTCCAAGGCCCACTACCAAACATTATTCAACAAGCACTAACGTCACATAATCCTATCATCAGTCTGCTAAGGCACTACATAGGCAACTTAAAATTTCATTAGAATTAGCCCAGAACATAATAAAATATGCCTGGATTATCAACAAATAACACCATTACAGCCTAGAGGAGCCAACTTGAGGGGATTAAGCGCTTTACAAATCTGGCAAAAAGATACTATTCACGTACCTGAATTTGGAAGACTGAGATATGTACGTTTCTATTGTCAAGTATTCAAATGCGATATGGGCAACAGCACATACAGGGGAATCCTTAAAGAAAATAGCGAACTCACACAGGTAAAACCAGACAATGGCCCAGGATATGTTTCTAATATAACAAAATCCTTTTTTCAACAATGGGGAATCACACGTCACGGGCATTCCTCACTCACTGACAGGGCAAGCCAAAGTTGAATGAGCTCATGGTACATTAAAAAATATGTTGTTAAAAGAAAAAAGGGGGAGCATGGGATACACCCCTCAAGAGAGACTATTAAAAGCTATGTATGTTCTAAATTTTTTAAATCGTTGCCAAGACGATATCCCCCCGATAGAGCAACATTTTATCATGAAATCAAATGATATCACGAGTAAAGCTAAAGTAATGAGATGTAACTTAGAAACAGGGCAATAGGAAGGTCCATGGCCATTAATAACGTGGGGGCGAGGGTATGTTTGTGTCTCTACAGATCATGGACCACAATGGATACCAGCAAGATGGGTGTGACCTGCATTGCAATAATTGGGGGAATTTCCTGTTGAGCAATCACCATTCCATGGATCTCTGCACAATCCCAAGAAAACATCTAGGTAACCCTAGCCAATGCAGCACAGCAAGATTTATCGTGTTTGTCGGTAGCACCCCCGACCAATCTATTTAGCACCTGTTTAGTAAGTTTGCCGATAGATGATGTTATTAGGTGTGATAAAAGTAGATTTTAGTAAATATTTTAGTTATATAAGTAAAAATGTAACTCTTTTATAAAATGTTAATTCCTTATTTAGTGTGTGTAGAAATGGTTTTATATGATGTAATTAAATATCTGCAGATATATCCAAATCCAAAAACATCTCCCTGCAGTCACCAAGAGAATTGTATTTTATTTGAGGAGATAGATCACGGGCAGGTATTCCTTCCTGCATTCCAGGAGGCCCATGTACATTAGGCAAATTCATATTATTAACTCTGAATGTTTCTATGATTTTAAACCACACTTTGGCTTGCCGTCATCAAACAAATACCTCATTGACAGTTTTATCTAGTGTTTTGACACTAAAACATATACATTAAAGCATTAACACCTTAGAAGATTTAACAGAAGAACTGAAAATATAGAATGAATGGAATAAATGTGCAGGATTTTTTGTTGGAATTGGACCTTGGATTATAAAAATGGCCATGCTAGGTTTTATGAATTTACTTGATTTTTTTCTAGCATATTGATTTGTGTGCCTTGCTTAATCAAATTAGTGTAGAGCTTGATTGATAGAGTGTTAAGACAAATATTAGTAGTTAATGAAAAAAAAAGGGGGGGGGGGGAGATGTCAGAAGAGATGCTGAGCAAAAATGACCATGAATGCTGCAGAGCCTCTGGAGATAAGAGTGCAGAGAGCTTTGATAGCCAGCGAGCCTCCAGCCTGAGAAAATTCAACATCAGTGGCAAAACCAAGAAGGCAGAGAATCAATAACAGTGGTCACGAGGAGCTGGGAAGGAGAAGAACAGCTGTGGAAATTTTTGTGAAGGACTTGCAGGACTGTTGTTGACATTTCACTAAGGTATAAAGATGAGCTTGTAATAATAAACTTGGTCTCAGTTTGAAATGAAAGCAGAGTCCGTGTCTGTTTAATACGCCACAGTGTCCCATGTGAAGGAGGACTGAAGGAGACCTGGGGAATGCACCCTAGCGGATCCTCTGGTTATAATGAAGCTAGGGAAAGAGCAAAAGAAGGTCGAATTTTTAATTGACACTGGGGCAACATATTCAGTTTTAAACCAAGCTTTGATACCCCTGAGAAATGACTACATCAAGGTAAAAGGAGAAACTGGCCAAAGCAAAAAGGCATATTTTTGCAAACCTCTGAAATACAAATTGGGGAAACAATGGAGTATACACATATTCCTGTACATGCCCAGTTCCCCAAAGGCACCCTTGGGGAGAGATTTTTTAGAACAATTAGAAACACTCTAGAGGTAAATGATCAACAATACATACAAATAATGAGCTTATCTCTAGCTAGCGTAGGTCAATGAAGAAATCATGAACCGGGTATACCCTGGGGTATGGGCCACCGATGTGCCCAGGAAAGCAAAGAATGCTCCACCTGTTGTGATCAAATCAAAGAAGGGCAGCAGTCAGTAAGAATTAAATAATATCCCCTAAAGATGGAAGACAGGGAAGGAATTTGGCCAATACCTGTCTCTAAGCCTGATGGATCATACCAAGTGGTCCAGGACTTAGGAGCCGTAAATAAAACAATTGAAGATCTATATCTGGTGGTGGCAAATCCATATACTCTATTGACTGCATTGACACCTGAACTAACCTGGTTTACCCTTCTAGGCCTGAACGATGCCTTCCTTTGCCTCCCTCTCCATGAGGCCAGCCAGAAAATATTTGCATTTGAAGGGGAGAATCCCAAAAGTGGATGCAGAAATCAGCTTACTTGGACAGTATTACCACAGAGTTCAAAACAGCCCTACTATATCTGGCAATCAACTTGCAAAAGATCTTGAGTCCCGAGAAGCCCCGTCTGAGGAAGGAAAACTGTTACAGTATGTGGATGATATCCTAATTGCCACTAGGACAAAGGACGTTTGCATGACCTGGATGGTGAGTCTATTGAATTTTCTAGGACTCCAGGGATATCGGGAATCCAAAAAGAAGGCCCAGATAATGCAGCACGAGATGATTTACCTGGGCTAGGGAGTCAGTGCTGGACAGAGGACTTTGGGACAAGCCCCAAAAGAGGCAATATGCAAAACTCCGAGACTGCAAACAGTGAAAGAGTTATGAATTTCCTGGGAATGATTGGGTGGTGCTGACTGTGGATGGACTGCTCGTTAAATTCCTGTATGCACTAACAACCACTGAACAGAAACACCTTCAAAGGAATAAAGAAGCTATCCAGGCCTCTGAGCTACCGAAAAAGGCCCTCATGTTGGCTCCAGCCTTGGGACTCCCAGATGTGAGTAAGCCATTTTTCTCCTTTAATATTGGCACAGGATCTGGGCCCGTTTCACTGAGCAGTTGCATACTTTTCCAAGCAATTGGCCGCAACTGCAAAAGGTTGGCCTGGATGCCTGCGAGTGGTTACGGCCATAATACTAGATATCCAGGAAGCCCGAAAATTCACCCTGGGCCAGAGAATGATTATGTTGGTGTCCCATACAATATCTGCTGTATTGGAAGTGAAAGGTGGACACTGGCTTTTCCTACAAAGGTTCTTGAAATACCAGACTGCAATGGTATAAAATTGTAGTTACTAACATTGTCAATTCAGCCTCTTTTCTTAGCGGAAACACAGGGGGACCAGTGCATCATGACTGACTGGAAACTATTGAGGCGACATACTCAAGCCATCTGGACTCGATGGGAAGTGCTGAAGATTGGTTCATGGATGGAAACAGTTATGTCCTAAGCATTAAAAGACATGCTGGATATGTCATTATCACCAGTCAAGACATAATAGAGTCAGGACCTTTACCCATGAATACCTCCGCACAAAAGGCAGAGATAATTGCTCTGACCTGTGCCTTGGAATTGGCCAAAGGCAAACCTGTAAATATCTATACAGATTCAAGGTATGTATTCAGAATTGTACATATGCATGGAACAATCTGGAAGGAGAAAGAGTTATTGAACTCACAGGTTAAACACAACAGACATGCAGAGGAGATGGAGATCCTGAAACTATTGGAAGCAGTCCAGTTCCCTGAGAAGGTAACAACCATGCAAATCAAAGCACAACAGAAAGAGAATTCGGAACTGGAGAGAGGAAATGAGCTGGCGGACAGAGAGGCAAAACAGGCAGCCAAAGGGGAGGTAAAAACAGAAGGAGCTTTGATCCCTGATGGGCGAATCTCCCTGTAAGGAGAGCCCCAATATACCAAAGAAGATCAAAAGCTCACTGCAGATTTGGAAGGGTCATATAATGAGGAGGGATGGGTTCTCACCCCTCAAGGGAAATCAGTCATTCCCTTTTATTTAATATGGGTTTTAGTAAAAGAGAAGCATAGAAAAAGGCATTGGGGAGCAGAGGCCCTGTAGAAATGTCTAATTAGAGAAATCATAGCTAGAAATGTATACACTGCTGTGAGACAAGTGACTCAGCAGTGTGATCTTTGCCTCCAGACTAATCCCCAAAATACCCCCACACCAGAAATGGGCCAAATCGGGAAAGGCAACGGGCCTGGACAACAATGGCAAATTGATTTTTCAGAACTTCCAAGAAAAGGGGAGGGTATCAATATTTGTGAGTACTAACCGATACCTTTTCAGGTTGGCCCGAGGCATTCCCTACCAGAACAGCCAGGGCTCGAGAGGTAACCAGAACATTAATACAAGAGATAATACCCCGTTTTGGGTTTCCCGCGACCTTATCCTCTGATAGAGAACCACATTTTATCTCAAAAATAATACAACAAATCAGCCACCATTTGGAAATAGATTGGCAACTTCATACCCCATATCGCCCTCAGTCGAGTGGCCAAGTAGAGAAAATGAACCATTTGATCAAACAACAGATTGTGAAATTAGGACAGGAGGCAAACTTGTCCTGGCCACAGTCTCTTCCTTTGGCTCTCCTACATATACGAACTAGGGCAAGGGCCAAGGAAGGACTGAGCCCTTTTCAAGTCTTGTATGGACGACCCTATGGAATATAGAAAGGGGTGTCCACACAAGCTGGGGATGAAATCATGTCTTCCTACATGGTGGCATTAGGCAAACAACTCAGCAAAATTGAGAAACATGTGCATGGGACCCGAAGTAGGGGTTTGGATGAACCTGTGCATAACATACAACCTGGGCATTATGTACAAAAAGTCTCTTGAAAATTATTGCACTAGGATTAAATCAAAATAAAACTGCTCTGTCCTTCTGAACGTAGAGAATGGACACGAATGGCGAATGAGAAATGGCAAACTAGAAATTTAGAACCTTCCATTGTCTTTACACTGACGAGAAAGTTTGCCATTTTGAAGTTCGTCCTAATGTTGACCCTAAACCCATGTTAGCATACACTAGCCAGGATTGTGTATGTTTGGGAACGGCTCTATCTGTAAGGATAGAGCTCTGTAAGGGACACAGAGGTAGATACTAGGAATCACTTGAATCTTTGTGTTTATAATTGTACTGAAATCACTGGGTGTAATTTTAATTCTTCAGCTCCAGTCACCTCCCATCAGATTTTTAGATCTAATTATACATTAATCCACAAATTGGTGCCTGTCCCCATCGTGATAAACTTAATTTGAACAAAGAAATTGCACGAAACTTTGATAAGGGTTCATCATGATGGAAATGAAATAAAAGAAGTACTAAAAGGGTGGAAAAGGATGGAGAACATAAATGGTGGGATACACTTTTCAGATGATCACCACAGGTATCCTGAATAAGTTATGTCACCCTATTATTGTTCTCCTAATTCTATCCTTGATTAGTATCGTGCTATCCATAGTGCTATATGTTTTAAATTGGTGAATGATAAAACAAATAAAGCCCCTGATATATGCTCATCAGCTCCAACAACAAATTAAAATGGGCAAAAATCTTATAAAGAACCTGGAAAGGAAAGGAGTAATATAGAAGGCATTGATACAGAGTAAAAGAACTAACTTTCTATAAAAAGAGGGGATTGATGCGAGGCTAGGGAGCAGGGGGACTAACAATTTGTGATATTTAAGCTTTAACATTTAAGGTTGAATAGAATAACAATTATTTAGCTTTAAGTTTTTAGCAACTATTCAGCTCAAGGACTCTGTAGAGTAGCTCCTGATAACAGGTTGCCAGCCCCTGATAAGGAGCTAAACTTGCTGCCTTCAGGCAGCAACTCAAACTGGTCAAACTGAGAATGGACTCGGGACTGGGAGGAACGCCAAGGACCCAGGGAGCATGTGCAAGGAACAAGATTACTGAAGTTCACAGAGAGGAAGATATCTTACTTCATCCCTGAGACCCTAGGCTACGATCACCAGGAGACCCTGCGCCAGTATGGGAGAAGCTTCTCAAATCTAATTATAATATGGGGAAAGGTCATAAATATGTAGTAGGTGTTTACGAATATGCATGTCTTTCCACTATAAGTAGCTGTTTCCAAAAAGAACGGTGTGTAAGTTAGGAGGGTTAACCCCCTTGCACCTGCTGGCGAATAAACACATACCTACTTTATAACCCTTATAGTTATAGAGTTTGATTCCTCAAAACACCATCCTGGTCAAGTCAGATGATATCACAATTGAAGTAACTAACATCGTGAACCCAGCTTCTTTTCCAAGTAGAATGACAATCAAACTGCTGATATATGACTGTCTTGAAACAATAGAAGCTGTGTATTCCAGCAGACCAGGTTTGAAGGAAGAACCTCTGGTGGATGCATCTTGATCTTGATTCCTGGTTTTCAGATGGAAATAATTTTGTCTGACATGGTACCCATCATGCACTTTTGAGGGCACCTGAGAGGTAACACTGACCAGGAAACAGGTAACAGATTGGCTGATTATGAGGCTAAATGGGCAACAGAAAGAATGCAAGAAGGGCAAATTTTAGCTCTAATCCTAGATAACAGAGATGAAAATTTAGATAATTAGCAAGATATTAGATACTCTGAGTCCGATCGGGAATTAATGCAAGAACTTGGAGGACAGATCCCTTACCATAAGTGGACACAGTTAAAAGGCCGCAGAACTATTGTACCTGCCAGCTTGGTTTGGCAACTTATCAAGAGGAAACATAATAAAACCCATTGGAGACCCGACCCCTTATATCAATTCTCAACTCAGAAATGGATAGAGATGAATTTATATATCACTGTTTCGCAAGTGACTCAACAGATTGAAATACATTTAAAGAATAATCCTAATACAGGAAATTGGATACAATTAGTAATAATTAAGAAAGGAAATGTGTCCGGAAAGAGTTGGCAAATTTATTTTTCTGAACTCCCAAGAAAAGGTGGGTACAGATACTTGTTAGAATTCACAGATACATTTTATGGATGGCCAGAGACCTTTCCTTGCAGAACAAATAAGGAAGGGGAAGTGACAAAGATTTTGTTGAATGAAATGCCCCAATTAGGGGTACCCATGATTATTTTATCAGATTTTTGTCATTCTTGTGCACAAGTAGTAAAACAAGTTAATAGAACATTCGGGATCAATTGGCAATTGCACACTCCATGCTGACCACAGGCTAGTGGCCCGGTGGAGAAAATGCATCATCCGATTGTTGCTGATAAAACAACGATTAGCTAAAATTTGTCAAGAAGCCAATTTGTCTTGGTATCAAGCACTTCCTTTGGCCTTGTTTAGGATTTGAACCAAACCAAGGTCCAAGGAATGCATTGGTCCCTTATAACAATTCTAGGAGGAGATCTTACACAATTTGGTGAGAATTGTCTACAATGATGTTTAATTGGCTTGCAAAAAGAGCCAAACTTGTTCAAAATAATACAAAAAAAACCAACCAAACAAACAAACAAAAACCCCAACAAGCAAAACTGACCTATATTAGCTGCACAGGTTAGAGGTTTATATCAACTTGTACATCATTTTAAATCTGGGGATTTGATTTATGTTAAGAATTTGAAACAAAGAAACTTACGCTTAATAGTTTTATTTAACATTCCATCCCATCATTTACAAATCACCATTTCAATTTTATAGGTGATCCTATTGAGGAGAAGTGGATATCAAGTATTATTGATCACAATCAAAATTAAAGAACAACTCACTTGGATCTACTATTCCTGAATGAAGGAGGCCGCGGGAAAACATTGGACTTCCAAAAATCTAAGGCCTTTAAAACTAAGACTACAATGACAATACAGGTAGAATCCACAAGTATTGATTCTAATAACTGATATTGTTAATATTGTAACTGCTTGGGATCAAAATATGTATCTGTGATTGGTATAAGAAGTGAGAAATAGTCTTAACTGGTCAGATTGCCTGGTATATACAGCTCTTCCCAGAGGAAATATGCAGTCCCCTTTATTTGGTATTCCAATAAGTTATAGTAAGTGGAGTTGGCCATTTAATGGCATGGGCCACGGATGACAGCAAAAGAGAAAATTGTATCAAAAAGGTCCTCAGTTTGAATTGTAAAGCCTGGGAAATGACACCTTTATAAGGCAAAACAATTCTGATGCCTTAAAAGAAAAAAAATTTTACAAGACTTGGGGGAAATTATTCCAGTGGTTCTTTACCCAAATAATTATGGTGAGTGTGAGGTGATGGGCATGCTAGGAAAGATTTACCAACACATTGGTATGGCATATGTGCTATTGGTTACCTGGTACCCCAGGACCAAATTTATAACCACTCTCCTACCCCTCCAGGACAACTTGAAAAGATTTGGCCACAGCATAAAGAATAGGATGGCCCACAGGATATCATAGTTTTGTTTGGTGGCTCTTCCTTCAGTTGAGATTAAGTGAATTAGAAAAGGCAATTGTTAATACCTCAGCCACTATAGAACAAATTGAAAACTTAACAATAGATGCCATACGTAACTTCCAAATACATGTATCCCCCCCTTAGTAAAGTAATATTATGAAATGGTACTAGATCTCTTAATTACCAAAGATGGTGATGTTGATATAGTAATAAATGCTAGTTGTTGCTCTTATATTAACAAGGAAAACTGAATAGAAAAAGACTTAGATGAAACTTGGAAATGAACTGGTATAATGTATAGAATCTCACTGGAGGACAGCTCACATGGATTTCAGAAAATCTGGGAAAAGCTTACATCCTGGATGCCAGATCTGAAATGGTTCAAATATTAATTGTCATGGCCTGTAAAATGTTTTGGTGTTTCTTATGGTGTTGTCAAAATTAAGCAAAAAATTCAAGTGATTTGAAGGGAAAAAACCCAAATAGAAACAGGAAAGTATTTTGCTAAGTCCATCAAAAAGGATGGTGTCTTCTAAAATAGCAAAAGAATTTGCAATGAAATTGAAAAGGAGGGAATTGAAGGAAGGAATAAATCATTAAGAATAATAAGAATCAAATCTTGGCCAGCTTGCTGTAAGCAAAAATGAGATTGTAACAGTTTAGCTTGTTTACTCGTTGAAACAAGGACAGTCCCACAGCAGAATGGACAGACCTGAGCTGACCAAGAGGACACAATGAGGAGATAAGATAAAGAGCATCAGAAGGTTCTGAAGACACAAAGGAACTGTGATGTACATTCGAGAGTGTGTGATAAGATATGATAATGAGTTCAATGTATGTTTAACCAGTATTTCCAGAATGTGTAACCAGTGTTTCTTGGAATCTATATGAATATGTATGTTTAACCAGTATAAAAGTCCTGTAAACAGCCTTAATTGACACACATTAGGCGAAATGATTCCCTGTGTGTCTGATGTCATATTATTTATTAAAGCAATTTCTGCTTAATAATCAAATTGGCATTGATTATTGAGTTTGGCCTTTTTCATGGCATCACCTTCTCTCTCAATTTTAAGTCTCTCCAACTTCCCTTTCCAAGCAGCCACCCACACAGCTGCTACTAGGACTCCAACCATCGCCAACAGAGCTAAAGACAAGTGGGAGTAATAGAAAGAAGGCATACCCCAGGGAGCCATTCATAACCATGTCTGAAATCGCAGTTTTCTTTCACCCTGTCGCAGTTGCAAACAGATAAACCCTGCTCGCTGTGCCAAAAATGTCACACCCTGGATCCACGAACAGCATTCTCATCTCCAGGCCAGACTGGGGTGGGAGTGTTTCGCGGAATCAAACTCTATAACTCTGTTAAGGATTATAAAGCAAGTATGTGTTTATTTGCCGGCGGGTGCGGGGGGGTAATCCTCTTAACTCGCACACCGTACGGTCTAACAAACAGATAGTTATAGTGAAAAGACATGCCTATTTATAAATGCCTATTACATATTCATGACCTCTCCCCACTTCTTATTATAATTAGATTCGAGAAGCTTCTCCCATATTCGCGCAGGCATGATGTCGTGGTCTGGGGCTCAGGGCTGAAGTAGCCTTCATCTTCCTCATGAATTGTCCCTGAATTCAATCTGTGTGCAGGCGCAGTCTCATCCTGGTCAAGCTCCAAGACTGCAGAGCAGGACGCAGTTGGCTCTCTACCATCGTGCACATTCCAGCTTTCCTTATCAGTGAATGTCTGTGAATGAGCTTCTCTCTTATCAACATCCAGAGTCTTCAAGGCCTTTACTAGCAGACAGTGCATATTTCAGTAAGCTAAGCCATCTAAGTTTTCCTAATGTTTCTGCAGTTTTTCTAACTGACTAATATGCCCGCACATGGGGGGGGTGGGGGGTGGTTTCCTTGATCTATGCGGAGATCCGGAGGTCAACAAGGTCACTCTCAGGGCAAAAATCAAAAGCGATGTTTATTCTCTCTCCGGCAAACATAAACAGACCAAAATACTCGGGTACACAGCCAAGACATTGGGGTGCAACTTCCCAAAGTTGCAGGAACAAATCACAACCTGTTTAGATCACAATCTGATTCCTGAATGCAGCCAAGGTCACTCAGATCCAATCCAACACACACACCATAAGGTAATGGGAGGGAGATGGAGAGAGAGAGACAGGGAGAAAAGGAAAGAAATGACCACATTGATG